>WSTJ01001267.1:0-13898 GCA_019623705.1 Ceratobasidium sp. 428 | reverse complement strand
CATAGAGCCCATAGAGCCTGGCTCTTTGGCACAAGAGGATGGCTCTATGGGCTCTATGGGCTCTGAAGAGCCCAAAGAGCCCAACCTTGAGTTTGCAGATGTAGATACAAGGCTGTGTCCTGAGATGTATATAACCAAGGGCAAGTTTGAGGTTACAGACCAAGAACTTGACCTCTTCGTCAATCATAGTTCTTTCGTACATCCTCTAAGTCACTGCCCAATCAGTCGGGCATACTTCTCATTTATATCACCATCATTGAGAGAGCTCTGACACAAACCATTTCCAAATTCACAATAAAAGATTTGTAGATACCATGTAAATGATAGTTAAGTGAGTCCGACTAAGCTTATGAACAAGATAATGTCCCAACTTATCTCAGGCTCCTACTCCCGTTTCGTTTGGTTGTCTCAGTTTTTAGAGCCGCCACTCGCTCTTAGGCCTATTTCAAAGGGCAGGCTCACGGATGCGTGCTGCCAATACTATGCACAATATATCTAGATCTTGTTGACGCTTCAAGACTCCCGTGACCTAGTTACTAGCAAACCATAGGTTATGCTCACGACATAGTTACAAACCCTCCAATTGTGGTTAATAGTGACGTTCATGGTCTCAGAGTTCAACGGTTCGAGCTCATGTACAAGAAGCATGCCAGGCCATAACTTTATATTGTAAGTCCCTTGAACTCAAATAACTCCAAATTGTTGTGCCTACATTTAACCTGCGTTTCGTCCTAGCGTTCAAGCTTCTCAGTAGGTTGCCCCTACGGTTTTTGTAGGCGGATCACCGTAGAATAAACGCTAATACATCTCACCTCAAACTATTAGATAAGATGATATATGTTTTAAGTAGTGCGGCGTCTCTGGGCGGCAACCACTCGGACCATGTTACATCAACTATGACATGCCCAGTTGAGTCTTAAACCCCAGAGAGCGTGGAACAATCAGCCACAATCACTGGGCCTTAAGTTGCTTTATAAGAAAGTAGTGAGCAGCTAAATCCCCGTGTCACACACCTGCCCGCCACAGGTGCCGGAATGAGCATGGTGGCGAGCTTGCTTGCCGCCATGCTCACCCTAGTCATTTAGCAAATATAGGTATGATAACGTGAAATGACGCGCCCTACTATTGTGACATCTATCTTGCTGTCTAGGCCGCAAACGTACCATGCTTGTCCCGCTTACTAGCCACCTCGCTCTGTCCGAGTTGGTCAAACCCACTTGTTGAGCATGTTTTGGGCTTATATGCGCATGTGTTGTGATGTTCTGCTGTGGCCAGCTTGATATGTGACTGCTTAGCTCCGTACAATTACTCCTGTTGTACTCATACTATTATACAATGCCGGTCTCGTATTTCGAGGCCACCGTTAGTGAGATCAAGCTGCACGCTGTCAATTTCTCTTAGCGTTGAAAGTAAATAGCTTCATTCCGAAAGCTTTGAGGTAGGAGAATAGTGCTGGGCTTGGCTTCGCTTAGGACGTACGCAGGCTAATTGAATGGGGTCGGCAGATTGCTGCCGCTGCGTGAGTAGTGCTTGTTTTTCTTTTGGAGGAAGTTCTTGGCGCTGCATGCAGGAGTTCTTTTTTTTCATATCTACATGCCTTTGGCTGTTTCTCTTTTACAATTTAGTAATGGTTGCAATGTAGGTTACATCTGAAAAATCCCAAAATCCCCGGGGGCGCTCATGAGCACTCAAAACCCGCCTGAGCGAGTGAGCCACCCCCCCCTTATCTTAGGCGCTCACTGACGGTATTAGGTTAGGCTCACGATCGATCGTGATCATACTACGTGTGGCAATGGAACTCCCAGCAGCCCAGTACGGCGCCTCAATTAGCCTCATCAGTGCGCCATTTGTGCTCATGAGCCTCATGAGCCCCTGGTGCGCTCATGAGCTCCATGAGTCCGCCGGCGAGCTTCATGAGCCTCATGAGCCTCATGAGCGACGCCTAATATGGATATTTATGAGTTTCCCGTTTTATCTAACATTCCAAATAGCCATGTGTACGAGTATAAAATATATGGATTATGTATATATATACATAGCATGGCAAGCAGCGGTTCAGAGCAACCGCTAAGTACGAATCAACCCAGAACGCTGCGAAAAAGCTTTCAGGTTCAGCCGACGGTGCGAGACAAGGGAACGGGGGACGTACGGGTGAGGTGATTGATGGCTTGGGCGTTGTTTCAGTTGATAATACGTGTTGCTTGATTAAATAAAAGAATGGTGTTAATAACTGTGAATTGATAGTTTATAAATGTACGTACCGCGAAGATAACTACGGTCACGGGATATGTTACGTAAGCGGTATTTATAATGTCAGTCACCGCAAAACTGAACTAGAGAAGGGCGTACCAGCTTGCGCATCACTAAGCTGCGTGACGAGAGTGGAAGCGGAGTGAAGGCCGGCAATATCGTCAGTTGAAGATGGCGCGATTGGTTGGTTGCGGGTGGGAGATGGGAACAGGAGGGATGTTAAATATATGGTCGAGTATCCAGTCGTGTATGGGGCTCACACCAGTGCGCCGTGGATGGTAGAACATGATGGAACACCGCAGCCTCAATACCTAAAATCAGCGTATTGCATCAATCCACAACACTGATTCTGGAGCGATTAGCTCCATGGCCGCGTTGCGCCCGGCAATACAGGTGAGTATGTACGACGCCTCGAGTTCCCCTCCTCCTCATTATCCCCTCAACATCTCTCCTCCCATGACTGCAGGCAAAGCATAGTGGCATCAGTGAAACGTACCGTAGCGGTATGTTATGTACGATAGGTGAGTATAATATTCGTTAAACAAGTTCTTGCTGATCTCACCGATATTCACACTGACGCTCCCCGAGTCACACTACCCACTGAGCTGGGTGCCTCGTGTGGCACGCCCCACTGGCCAACTTCAAATTTGCCGGCAAGGATGGGGACGCAAACGCGGCCGGATCTCCTGAGTCGCGAGCGCGACCCAAGGATCGGGAGGTCTTGCCTAGGGAAACCAACCGGGTGTGCTGAAGGGGATAATCGGTGGGAAGAACAAGCGACGCGCGACATTGGGCCTGTGGTCAAGTGCGAGTCGAACGCGCCGCAACGCGGGCCACGTGATCCTGCTCGGCGCACCGGCATTTTTCCCTGTGCACCTGCCACTCCCTGCATGCGCTCCCATTTGTACTGGTCTGTGAGTATCGCCCATACATAATGCCCTCAATGCCGTGAGTACTGATATGCGCCCCTTACCCCACTGCTTCATCACTCACGTAGGGTTTAGCAGCGCGAGGGGGTGCGACGTTGATTGTCGACGACATACCAGGGTTAATAAGCAACGTTCAACTCAATCATATCACGTCCATGTAGTTACACTCAATAGCATAAAATTTGGCCATAACGCTGTGTGCGAAAGACGGATATCCCAAATTACATTGAGTATATACAAGTTACGAAGCTTATGAGACTTGTGAGCCCTCATTTCGGGCATCTGAGCTTAAATGAGAAATCTATTTGGGCTCATGAAGCTTATCAGCCATATCGGGATGCTCACGCAGCTCATGAGCCCAATGCGGGGACGCTCAAGAGGCTCATGAGCCCCATCGGTGTTCTCATGAGTGTCATGAGCGCCGACCGAATCAATAGCCACCCGTGAGAACGAGTCACGTACCCACCGAGTGCTCCGTGGCGTTAAACGAGTACTCACCACAGTTGAGTTTCTCATTGAGCAAAATTACTTTTGCAGACGTATGTGTTCAATAGGGCCCCAAGCAAGCAAGGTGCATCGTCCGGTCACGGGCACTTATCAATTAGTACATAACTCGGCTTGTTTCTATGCGTCTCTGTGGAAAGGTAGAAAACTGAATTTCAGGGCCACAAAAAGAGCCAGGATTATGTGACATCCACCCAAAATCCCAGATGGGCTCAGGCCTGGCATCTGAAAATCAGTGTGTCCAGACTGATATTCAGGTATCTGGTTTTACAAGGCTCACCCGAAATGTTTGAATTCGGGTGAGTCTGACCTGGATTTCCAAATATGGACCCAAAATCCGGGGGTTTGCATTTCCACAGAGGTGTACGTTTTGTAATGCCCCTATGTTGATTGATGCGCCGTCACCCAAGTGTCAAAAACTGGCTTATGTTACCAAGACAAGACGGCACGAGACAATTAGTCAGTCCGTCTTGCGATGTCTTGTCTTGGTGCTGCTCCAACTAGGGTTGCCGCGAGACGATACAATAAGAGTCAAGACAGGGTTTGTCACATCAGGAAAAACCTCCTCTTTCATTAAGATCTGGGGTTTCAATTTACCTGAGTTTAGGCCATTTAGCAAATTTAGCTAAATTTAGCTAAATTCACCTAAATTCCATAAATCTGGTGCCAGAAGCCACCAGACATGCCCTAAGCCCTCCCAGCATAGACTAGTAGGCCAGAAAGGTGTTTTGGGACAGATCTGGCACAATTGTAAATTCCTAAATCCATGGTAAATTTACCTACATTTACCCTGTCATGACTTGACACACTTCCAAATATTATTTAGGATTTTATTATATTTTTCTGATACACCTTCCTTTTATGGAACATTGGTCATAAGCTTAGTTATCCTTTGTAATCTTTGTCATCAGGGTCTCTTAGTCAGAAGGTCACGTGATCATAGAATGTTCCAGAAGTCTTACTAATCCTTCTCATTTCACATCTGATATCAAATTAGTATGACTCGTTCTTTGTACACGTAGATACAAGGCTGTGTATCCTGTTGTATATAACCAAGGTCAAGTTCGAGGTTATAGACCAAGAACTTGACCTCCTCGTCAATACAGTTCTCTCTTACATCCATTGGTCACTGAGGCATCTCTTCCTCATACCCTTTACTCATTGTCTATCACATCCTTGAGGACTCTGACATACCCAAATTGAGGACCCCCCCAGGCAAATTTAGGTAAATTCGGCTACACAAAAAGGGGGGGTCGTTAAAGTTCTAAATCCCTAAATTTAGCTAAATTTTGTTCAGTTTGGCTGAAACTGAACACCCCATTTTTCCTGACGCAGATATCTCAGGACAACCCATCAAATTAGTCATCGAGACTACGACCCATCTCGAGGGTCCTCAGGTGGGCGGCAGATTAAAGGGCGTGAATTATATACGCCAAGAATGTTACAAATAAAACCCAGTCGGTTCAGCGTAAGAGAAGAAAGCAGCCAATAGGTACTCCATCAAATCGTTATATAGCGCACCTCGGACGCTGCCCGTGAAGTCGAGCACGGGCATGTTTCGCCCAAGTACGCGGCGACGTCGCTTCAGCACATGCTGGAGGACTTAGAGTAGTTCTATGGTCTCGACGCTTACCTGGAGTTTTTCTCTGGCACAAGCCAATTTATTCGAGAAAATGCATTTTTAGAGCCGACATGTGGCGCTTGAACCGGGAGCATATTGTAGCAACAAGTCAATATATGCGTGAAATATGTACTTGAACCTAGTATCCGGAGTGTTGTATCATAGCTGAGTGCATACCCGAGTCGTCTTTGCCACCACAACTGCGGCGCTGCACGAAAGTAGGTGGTAGCCGCCGGCTCAATCGTGGGAGCCTTCACATGCTATGTAGAGATGTTTGACCCGTCTCATCGCGACGAAACCCTGCGTCTGGTGATGTCTCATCAGCAAGAAAGCAGAGACTGGTACAACATCTTGCATTGCGGTCTCTGTCTCGCAGCAACCCTAGCTCCAACGCTACTCCCGGGACCCGGGACCGACTCTACGGCTTGACGCGTACAGTAGTGCGAATTTGGACGTCGAAAGCCGTCGAGATCATACACAACCAGTATCCGTTCGGTCGAATGCATCGCAGGTATCGCCATGATAGAACCTTGATACTTCCAGCTTCAACAAATAAAGGGTTTCTAATGTGATATTTTGATGATAGTTGCAATGTCAATAATTTTGGGTTAAAGACGAGTACTTGTATGCGAGCGTTTCACTTCAAGCAACTAACCCGGTGTGGTTAGTTACAAGGTAGGGACCAGGCGCGCCAATAAGCCTATCTCTCCAAAGTATCAGTAGCCTCCAAGTAGTAGGGAAAGCCTCCAAGAACTTGCCAGTTTTGTGGAGTTGCCGGTGTGGCGCAGCCGGGTCTGGAGCGTGGTTTGAAGCTGAAAGGCAGACCTGCCTGCAGCCTAAAGACCAGATGAGCGGGCAGAAGGGGCTTAGACAGCCAATACGCGCTTCGAGTCGAGGTACAACAGGATTATGTTACGATATATGGAAGTTACCAAAGTTAGTATTAATGTATATGACTCGGATTGACTGACTCGAACGCATACACGTACCAAATACGTGTATGATTGACTTATATGTATATCACTACGTGCATACACACGTAGTAGATGATGTGTTGTATACGTGTCTTACTGTATAAATACAAGCTCCTTAAGAGCAACGAATATGCATCGTATTATCGACTATATACATACGAGCCTAACAGCTCTAGCTAAGGAGCTATCGTACTCTAGAACACTGCGCATCTTTGCCAGTATTCTATAGGTTATGAGCCCCGGGTGCTCGCTCTAACAGCCACGACAAACCATCGTTCGCACCCGGATAACCTACAGCCGTGGCAACACACCTGTCGACTCCCGAGTCTCCACTAGGCGCGCCCCACGAGGACCAAGAGGATCAAGCTATCGCATTCACCCCTCAGCTTATCGCTCAACTCGATAATCTTCGAGACTTCGACCAACTTCCCGTCGAGTATCCATCTCCACCTCCATCACCAACCTTTCCCTACTACACTTTCCACGCTCCACCGCACTTTGCCATCATGGCAAACACCATTTCCGATAACACGTTCAAGATCCCATCACTCAAAGGTCGCGAGAACTACCCCATCTGGAAGATACAGATGCGCGACATGTACGAGGAAACGGGACTATGGGTTTATATTACCAACACCACCACTCGTCCCGTTATACATCCTGGAGCCGCTGCTACCCAAAACACCGCTGCCGTTCCTGCCGTTACACAAGAGGACATCGACGCTTGGGACAAGAAGAAACGCCAGGCCATGGGCCTTATGCGTCGTCGCGTCGAAGAGGGACCCATGGTCCACATCGCCACTGCCATAGAGCCGCATACAGCCTGGCAGACGCTCGAACGCATGTACGAGCAGGTAGGAACCACCGCTATGACCCTTCTTAGACAGAAGTTTTACGGCAACCGCATGGCCGAGTCGGACGATCTCGAAGAACATATCAAGACCATGCGGAAACTCTTTGATCAGATCAATTTGGCGCTATCTACACAGAACGCCCAGACCGTAACAGAGGTCGAATACGTTGAACAGCTCGTCGCGTCCC
Organism: Ceratobasidium sp. 428; assembly: GCA_019623705.1. Lineage (NCBI taxonomy): Eukaryota > Fungi > Basidiomycota > Agaricomycetes > Cantharellales > Ceratobasidiaceae > Ceratobasidium > Ceratobasidium sp. 428. The sequence continues at coordinate 6,579 of WSTJ01001267.1, read as the reverse complement.
TTCCCGAATCCTACAATATCATCGTTTCGACGATTGACTTTGCCTATGACGCGACGAATGACCCACTTGGCGCTCGCATGTCCCAGAATATACAAACCCGGTTAATGAACGAAGCTAACCGACGAAAGACCCGTACCTCCGAGGGAACCTCCTTCTATACATCGAATAATCGTCGTCCTGATCGCGACTCGCGTGGACGTTTCGTTCCCCAAGATAAACGAGCGATTGATCGCACCAAGATCACCTGCCACAACTGCGGCAAGGTCGGGCACAAGAAGAACGAATGCCGGAAACCTGGAGGAGGCGCATACAATGAGCGCAAGAAGAACCAAGGGCAAGGGAAGGATAACAGGAAACGAGGGAACTCACGCCGCAACGAGTCGTCTAACGTGGTACAAGAACCATTGTCGATTAGTCTAACCGGATTGAATACAAACGAGTTAGCATTTACGGTAATAGATAACGACGAGAGCTTACCTGATGGTACCGTATACCTGGTCTCCCCGCAAGACATCCAAGACGCCCGTAATAGGAACCTAAAACCAAGGTCAATAGACGAGCGCATGAACGAAGTATTCGATCATTGGGCCACTGCCGAACCGCATTCAGACGAGGAAGACGAATCTTACCCAACAACCGTAGTCGACACTCTATCCCCACGTGACCCGCTATACATCGGAGATAAGCCGATGACCAATTATTCCTTCGGCCAATCCGATGGCTGGATCGTTGATTCGGCATCTACATGTCACGTGACGAACCAAAAGGGGTTTTACCAGACGTATGAAACCGCTATGTCGACAGTTACCGGTATAGGGGGCGATCAAAGTATCATTGGACGAGGATTAGTAATCCTAACGACTGCGATAAACGAACCTACCGTTAAAGGACGAAAGATAACGATACCGAACAACGGCATGATCAAGTTAAACAAAACAGCGTATATCCCTAAATCCCCCGTCAATCTTATCTCCTTGTCGTTACTTACCGATGATAACGCACACTTACGAATCGAAATACTGCGCGATATGATGATATTTATCGACAATCGTACGAACCGCCATTTTGCTACGGCGTTGAAGTTAGGTGATCGCGCGTCAGGAAACCACTGGCACCTTATAGCGACGGCACAACCCAAACAATATGCATTTGCCATCACGCGTTCGTTAAAGGATTGGCACCAAATCCTTGGCCATATTGACCCACGACACATCGTGAAGATGGAGAAGGCTGGTACAGCCTTAGGTCTCAAAATCGATAGCGTCGGACCCACACTGCCGGAATTCGACTGCATGGGCTGTTTGAAGGGCAAGTCGACCGTGCGATCCTTCAAGAAGGCCAGCAAATCCACTTTTCCCACGCATATAGGCGACGTTATATACTCGGATGTATGGGGTCCGGCCGCAACAACGTCGCTACAAGGCCATAGGTGGTACATATCTTTTACCGATGGTCACACTCGTATGACCTCTCTCTGGTTTATGAAACACAAGAACGAGTCGTTCGACGCATATATCCTGTTCGAAATCTGGCTAAAGACTCAGAAGAACGCGGCGATTAAACGAATTCATTTCGACAACGGTAAAGAACTCGTACACAAACGATTTATCGAACACTGCCAGCGTCAGGGCACCGAGATCACTACCACCGCTCCATATTCCTCACAACAGAACGGCTATGCCGAACAACTTAATCGTCGCATCGTCGAGCGCGCACGATCTATGCTCCATGGAAACGTTAATACAGCGACTAAGCCGTACTTGTGGGAAGAGGCCATGCGGTACGAAATGACCATCAAGAACGCGACCGCCACTACGCTTAATGGCGTCTTCCGCTCTCCTTACAAGGCGTTCCATGGCAAGAAACCGCACCTAGAGCATCTACAGCTCTTTGGGACAACGTGTCAGGTCCTTATACAGACGCATCAGAGCAAACTCAAGGCGCGGACAAAATCGGCAATATTTACCGGTATCAACCCGTCTCCTACTGGTACTTGGCGTTATATCGCTCCACCCTACCGTGCAATCCAGACGTCTAGGAACGTTTACTTCCCTAAGGTGCTGCCGGATCCTGCAAATCCCGACGCATACAAACCCTTAGGCATGTTGACCGAGCAAGACATATTGGTCGACGACTGGTTAACCGTTACTCTGCCCATCGAGGGGGAGCACGCGGTCACTCCTGGCGCCGTCGAGGTCAAAGAAGCAAATGAACACGTACCATGTCAAGACGTTGAACCGAATCAGAACAACGAAGAACAAACTACGGCACCAGAGCAACCGACCGAACAGATAGACGATGAGCCAGAGCAAATTGTAGAACCCAACGAGTCGGAGCAGGGGGAGTGGGAGGACTTAAAACCCGAGTCGGAGGACGACTCTTCACCTTCCAAACCAACAACGCATCAGTCAATGACCCCCTCGCGCTCCAACCTTCACAAATCGCACAAACTCGTCACTAGCGTTCGACAATCCAATCCGAATGCAACTGCTAAGGGTACTAGTGCGATTGCTATACCTGCACGCGCTATCCCGACGTCTCCTCTGGCCCGTCGCACTCGATCAGCCAAATCTAGCGTTCGTGCACACTTACAACTGGGAGCTACAGGTCGAGCTCCTGAGATCCAGAACCGCGATTCAACTGGACGACTTATCGCAAAGCAACCCGCACGTCTAGGCAACCCAGAATTCACTGATTGGGTATTCGATAACATACACAAGGCGCATACATCCACTTATCGGAACGATTTCGTACTCCATAAGCGATCGAATCACTTGTCCACCATTCCTACCATTACAGATTCTATCCTCCCCATCGAAGTAAAGGCTGAAATCGAATCAACCTTCTTTCTAGAGGATGAAGAACACCCAACGCTCGAAGCATTTCTGAAAGCGCATCATAAAGAAATCTCGATGACTATTGAACAAAAGGAAGCGATTAACGACTCACCTTCTTATCGAGAGGCTGTGTCCGATCCACGCCACGCTAGTCAATGGCGAATCGCTATGGACGAAGAGTTAAACATGTTTACCTTCAAGAAGGTATACGATGTCGTCAAAACACCCGCATATACTCGTCTTCTTAGGTGCCTTTGGGTACTTAAGCTCAAGTTCGATCAAGACGGCAAACCTTTACGATACAAGGCGCGACTTGTTGTTTTAGGTAATCACCAACGCCCGGGATACGAATTCACCGAAACCTTTGCGTCCACCGTACGAATGGACTCCGTTCGAATTGTCCTATCCCTTGCCAACTCACTTGACTACGACATCCATCAAATGGACGTGACGTCAGCATATCTTAACGCGCCGCTCAAGGAGGACATCTATGTCCAGCCGCCGGAGGGCTCGAATTGCCCACGTGACCATTGTTGGAAATTGAACAAAACTGTCTATGGGCTACACCAAGGTGCGGTTAATTGGCAAAATCATTTCACTGCTCGTCTACGCGTACTCGGATTCACACGCTGCGTATCCGATCACTGTGTCTGGTATAGACGCGAACCAAACTGTGCCGTTATAATCATGTTCTACGTCGACGACATCGTTATATGCTCTACCAAGGGACACGTCGATTGAATCAAACAAGAAATCAAAACGAAGTACGATTGTAAAGATATGGGCGAAATTTCTAGCTTTTTAGGCATGAAGATTACCCGTGATCGAGTTAACGGGACACTTAAATTGTCCTTACCCGCATACATCGACCGTATCAACAAGATTATGGGTCTCGAAGAGGCCAATCCCGCCAGATCGCCGATGTCTAGCACGTTGAGACTGAAAACCAAGGCCGCAGGAGATCCTACCCCCAATTATCCATATCCAACGGCCGTCGGTCAACTTATCTGGGCCTCGATTACTTGTCGGCCCGAGATCTCCTACGCGACAAACTTACTTGCCGCATGTACTCATAACTACGGATCTACCGAAATCACCGCAGTTAAACGCGTTTTCAGATGGCTTAAGGGCACTCGCGACTTTGGTATCACTTATCGTCGCGACACTTGGCCGTTTATGGAAGTCGGTTATAGTGACTCTGACTTTGGGAGCCAACCGGGCCGCAGATCCATCAGCGGTAATATTTTTCTTTTTGGAGGCGCTGCCGTGTCTTGGATGTCGAAACGACAACACGCCACCGCCCTATCGACTCAAGAGGCCGAATACATGGCACTCGCATTGGCGACGTCCCAGGCACTCTACATTCGAATGTTTATTAAAGAACTAGGCTGGAAAGCAAACGAATCAACGCATATATTCTGCGATAACCACGCTGCGATCAAACTCGCATCCGATCCGACTCATTACTCTGCGACAAAACATATCGATTTGCGTTTACATTTTGTACGCGAACATGTCTCAAACAAAGACGTCGTAATTACACAGGTTCCAACCGCCGACAATCTCGCAGACAGTTTCACCAAGGCGTTACCTCATGCGAAATTTTGGTATCTCTTTGACTCCGTTCTCGGTTTACATGAAGAAGACTTCGTCGATTCTTTTGACGAACTCGAACCTGGAGAGATATACGAGGATTAGCACGGTTGAGGGGGAGTGTTACGATATATGGAAGTTACCAAAGTTAGTATTAATGTATATGACTCGGATTGACTGACTCGAACGCATACACGTACCAAATACGTGTATGATTGACTTATATGTATATCACTACGTGCATACACACGTAGTAGATGATGTGTTGTATACGTGTCTTACTGTATAAATACAAGCTCCTTAAGAGCAACGAATATGCATCGTATTATCGACTATATACATACGAGCCTAACAGCTCTAGCTAAGGAGCTATCGTACTCTAGAACACTGCGCATCTTTGCCAGTATTCTATAGATTAGGGAGTAGAACGGATATGCAACCGAGGATGGCATCCGAATTCAGCAATCGGGTGCGCGGATGAATTTAAAATAAGTGGCGCGGATGATTCGGTCACACGGATAACCGCGGGGAAAGCATGCCCGAACGGGCGGCATTTGTGATGACGCGCTCCTACAGTCGAAAAGAAGTTAGCTTTGAGTAGAAAGACGGGCACCTCACCGTACCGAGTGCATTGACGCTGTTCTCTTGTGCCTTTTGAAGATTTTGAGCCTTTTTCGTCGTTGACCGTAAATTATTTAGCACCGTTTGAGCCTTCTTGCGAACACACGAAGCGTCATAAAGGAATCAACCCAATCTCTGGTGCCGAGGCGGAGAAGTATAGTAACACTAAGATCTTTAGTAAGTCTCTATCGCCTTTTTAAATAAAACATGCGATCTGCTTACTGTTCGAATGTAAGTATAGAAAATCAGTCGGGAGTGTTCTTGGACATTGAAGCTCCCGGCTAGATCAGCGCTCTTGTATAGCTCGTTCTGCGCCGGGTTTTCTAACAACGCCAGGTAGGCCAAACACTCTTATGCACATGGTTTTCTTCACTCAAGGATATAGCGCTTGTTAGTATTCTCGGTTGACGCAAACGAGCGTTCTCGGGTGGGGTTACTCACCTATAGCATCAAATCCTGTCGTACCAGGCTCAAATGGCTGTAAATTTGTGGTACGGAACACTACTTATTTCTAGCTGCGTCGATGCCGTAGCTCAGAAATTATTGAAGCACATGTAACTCGTCTGTATAACGCCTGCATGTAGTCACTACCAGATTTAGCAACAGCGCGGATATGGTGGCTGTGTCATCCGGATTCCATCCGGTGCGCGGATTCATCCTCGCGGCTGTCCGGATGATTCGTTCTACTCCCGAAACAGGATGCCCGCGCTTTCTGGGCAATACTGCACGCGGTGAATGTAACAACTCTGATTCAAGGCTCAGAAGGAAACGCCAGCGGAAAGTGTTTTGTTTAACCGGCAAGACCAAGGGTTCAAGACATCAGATAAGAACATCATGAGAAGACAGATACACCCCGTGAGCTCCTGTATGCGCAGGGTATCGAGGCTGAGAGCTTTAGAAGACCTTCCAGAACGTAAAGGCCGGGAACTGGAGAGCAACAGCATTAGTCGACAAAAGCATATAGCGGGCCGCAAGTAATTCAAAAGTAGACTAACAAGTGATGATCATGCGGATGCAGCGACTCAGAGACAACCGAGTGGTTATGAGCATCGCTACGAGGGAGAAACCCTCAGAAATTAGGGCTACTTTGAGGATCATCGGAGATATTAAGTAGGGACACTAGTCAAATCGCGTTGTAGTTGCCACGATGTTACATATGGCATACGTGATTAGATATCTATGCTCCACCGTGAACCTAGTTTAGTTGTCTACCCAGTCGACGGAGAAAAGCTTGGCTATTGCAAATCCATCACGCGTCCCACGGTATCAAATTCTCTTCTTGCTTTGGTCTTAATGATCATCGACGACCCTCAATATGACTCGACACCACCAACAGCGCCGGCTTAAACCCGCGCGGCGACAAACAAAGAGACCTGGAGGCGCTCTCACGAAACTTTCGAGCGGGTGACCCATATGAGATAATGTGGCTCATTTATTCAGACGAGACACGCAGACCACAGATGAAGAGAGAAGAACACTCGGAGACCTAGGAGAAAACACGAGAACAAAGAGTCGAGCCCCTCCTCTC
>WSTJ01001266.1:0-13902 GCA_019623705.1 Ceratobasidium sp. 428 | reverse complement strand
AGTATAGCAACTGACAATTGTCCCACTTTTGGTCTTGCAACACATGTACGTTACCCGAGCTGATTTTATGGCCGGTCAGCGGATATAAAATTCGATTACTCACGGATGAACTGAATCGTTTGTGGGACCACCGGCGATGTCTAATACGCCACCTAAGATGACACCCGTAAACTCGGTATTTACCTTCCCCTAGCGTGATTCCTAGTAGCAAGAACCATTCGCGCGCAGAATTACGAGAATACAAATATTTTTTTTCCTATTGCGATAGGCAATGTGACTTGAATCCTGACAGAAACCGAGGTTACATTTATGTTATACATAGGTTACCAGATGAGTCAATCTGTCTGGTCAGCTTGGAGTGCGCTACGAGTCACACTGAACACAGCTAGGAGAGTACGTGTCCGAGCACAAATACACATTAAAAGCACTCAGACACATAAGATCACGCTCAAGGAACGCGGCATTTGCGGGGAGGTAAACAAATATGGCGCTATATGCGGTGCGCAGAGTGAACGCGAAATCTCTAGGGTAGTATGTGACTTGTTGGCTGCTGGTAATGCTACGTAATACTTGTGGATATGTTGTTTTAGGCTGTGTACAATGAGAAGCTACTATTTCCTTAGTGTCAAGTTGTACAGTTAGTGGACGCTAGTTCGCAGTGACTCGTGTATACATGTTAGTCTCCGTAGTCGAATGATATAGATGTAAAGCCGATAACTTAAAGCGACGAAGTCGCTAGTAAATAACCAGCCGAAATCCGTATAATTCAAGTTAAAACGAAGCACAAGGGACAGGCTCTTCGAGGGGGTCTTTTATAGACAACCGCACGGAATACATGAATAAGCGAAATGGAACGTTCGAGCAAATGAGCGTGGGGCGTAGGGCGATATGGAAACGTTAGCCGAGACAAAACGAGACATGAGAAACATGAGATAAATGAGTGACTGCGGGTTGGACGAAAAGGGAAACAGCCAAGTAAAAGAACAAACAGAAACGAACCGGTACGGGAGGCGGCGCGAACTGCGGCGCCTAACACACGCCCTCCAGACGATGTCCCATCGTCTAAACGACTTCCTCCTCCCCTTCGGCATCCTCTACTCCTTCTCCTTCGTCTCCTCCTCCATCCCCAACTCCACCTTCAACCACACTCCCTCCTTTTCCATCATCCTTCCCAGCACCACTAGTTCCTCCTCCTGCTCCCTCGGGTCCACCAGATTTAGGTTCTCCAACTCCGGGAGTGGGTTCGTTAAGGGAGAGATCGAAGGATGGCACGGTTCCGGAACCCCGGCTTCCTGAGCTCGTAGTGCTACCACACACTCCTGTAAGTCCCTTCCTATCTGTCGGTTGCGGTGTAGCAGAGCGATCACACTCGCTACCGTCGGTGGGCTCGGTGTCGGTGGTCGCGACGGATTGCTCGTGTTCGCGATAGACAGAGAACTCGGTGGATCGATGGGGAGGGGTTCGAGGGGAGGCATCGAGTCGGTCGTGGACTTTGGGGACAGGCTGGGATGTAGCGTTAGTAACTCCGGTAGGTCCGTCGGAGGTACGGTTCCTTGATTTGAGGGACGATCGAAGCTCGGCTTCTCTTGATCGATCGGAGTGGCGGGATCCCGAACTGGGTTCAGGATATGGTCCGGTAAGAGAACTTCTTGAAGATCCTGCGCGCGCACCGTTACTTTTGCTAGGGCGATCTCTAGGTCCTCGAGGTGATATGTCCATGGGCGAAAGCGATCGGCGATGGTGTTCAGCTCGATCCGAATGCCGTCCATCTTCAAGCGCAAGTCGACCATCTCCTCGGATAGTTCCCGAGCGTTCAGGACGGCCATCGCCATGTGCTCGCGATTGTTGTTCAAACGGCGAGCTCGGGCGTCTCTTCTTGCCTCGCGGCGACGGGCTTGGGCTGCGGGGCTCCTCTTCCTTTTCCGACGAGGCGGGCGCTGGGCTGGAATCGCGGCGGCGTTTCCTCGACCGTTCGGGCGACCAGTGATCGGATGGGCCCCGTTCATCCCTCCAACGTTGGGACCGTTCGTTGCGAGGGAATCTTCCTCGGGATGCTGGACATGTAAGTTAGCCAGTTCATTCAGTCGTACAGACTGATTCGTCTCTGCGGGCTCACTAACAAAGTAGCCGTTATACGGGTATTGCTGACGTCCGTATTGGCCATTACCCCCGCGGGCACGATTTCCGAAGCGCGGTCCCATAGGGCCGGCATTGAGTAGGTTGGCGCGTTCGATGCGACTCTCTCGCTCGTTGTTGAGGAACGTTTGAGTGAGGGAAGTGAGACGGTTGACGACGGCGGACACAGGGTCACTGGTGCGCGGGTTGTCTTCAAACTCGTCGTTGTCGCGTCGGTAGTTTCGACGGTTGTTGCACCGATCGTTGCGCCGATTTTGTTGAGCAGACATATGTTGTATAAGAGTATCAATAAATTGAGAGAAGACAGAACGAACAGAACGATAACGAGAAGGCAGCACCCAGTGGTGAGCTAGAGGGGGTGCGCGACTAGAACTGGTGCGAGGGGGCGCCTTAAGTACACGAAAACCTGAGACTTTCAGCATGTTTTCTTCATGCTCGGGTAAGTTTTCAGTCTCCTTATTTATCCAAGGCAGTTTGCCGGCGCAGTCAATTCCCAACGCCTCATAATATTGGGTTAGGGCATCCAGGTGCTTGATTGAGCTAAGCGGCTCCCAAGTGCGGTCACCACTTTGCCATACGATTTCAAACATGGCTTGAGCGCCCTTTCCCCTGTGAGTCGCTATGTGATCTACTGTCCATTCGTCTTCATCTCCCTGTAGACTAACTACCTGCTGGTAGTTACGTCCTTGGAATCGTCGATCTTCATAAGGTACGTGCGGTTTCAGTAACGATGCATGAAACACTGGTTTAATCCCACGGCGCTTCATGTCATCGGGCAATTCTACACGGTACGTCGCTCCTTCCTTAATCGTTTCCTCTATACGGTACGGGCCGATAAACTTGGGAGACAGCTTACGAGCCCTACCGGGAGGTATACTAATGTTCTTTGTAGATATGTATACCAGGTCGCCTGTCTTAAACGGACTAGGACGACGGTGCTTGTTCGATTGTATGGTCTGGCTAGGTCGCGCAGCTATAATCGCATCATGTGCCATACTCTGGGCATACTTAATGTTGCGAGCAGTTTCTTGTACGCCAAGTAAGTCGGTTTCGGTTCGTACTAACATGGGCCTTAGCAGACGCCCGTAATTCAAAGAGAAGGGGCTGAAACCCGTAGTTTCAGACCGTGCTGAGTTAATCGCAAATTCAATACCGGGTAATTTGGCTGCCCAGTCCCTCTGGGCAGGATTCACGCAGGTACGTATGAGGCTGACAATAGTTCTATTGGCTCGTTCGGTTAACCCATCGGTTTGTGGATGGTACGATGACGAGAAGCGCAGCTCTGTGCCCAATAGACTATGTAATTTGCGATAAAACTGCGATGTGAATAACTTGTCGCGATCGCTGATGATTATTTCCGGTAGACCGTGAAGCTTGTATACGTTGTTGTATAAGACTTCGGCAATGTCACGAGCCGTATAGTCCTGTTTCGTAGGGACAAGATGTACCATTAACGTTAGGTGATCGATGATAACGCATAACATGTCGAATTTTCCTAGTAGGGTGCTCGACTCAGGCATCGGTCCTACAAAGTCGATTCCGATTTGTGCCCACGGGTAGAGTGGAACCGGTAACGGCTTAAGTAGTCCGTATGGATTCTGAGTAGACGTCTTGGATGACGCGCAGAGTACACAAGCTGAACAGAATGCGGCTACATCCTTAGCCATAGACTTCCACCACAGGCTTTCGCGCATATATGCGTAGGTCTTCTTATTTCCCAAATGTGATACTAACGAATGCGCGTGTGATATTAGTAGAGTCCGCACATCGTATTCCCCTATGGTCACTTGTGGCACGCATAGGTAAGTACGCTCGTGCTCATTCATGTATAGCAAGCCGTCCGATAGCTTATAGTTAGGGAACTGATCAATATCCTTGACGATCTTACTAAAATATTCGTCGTTGCCGTAGTTATTACGAATGGTTTCGATTACATCTAACTCGGTAACAAGTTTCGCGATGTTTTCAGGTCGCGTTGGATCGTCTAAGTCCCCGGCGCTTAACGGTTTGGGTTTGTTTGGTACGTTCTGGACATTCTCTTGTACAGTCTCGCCCTCCGCCTCGACTCCCGATGTCGAGGCATCTGGTATTTTGGTTTCAGTCTTATCCTTCGCGTTGTTCTTTGATTTACGCGCCACCTTTTTCTTTCGTACTACGGGCGCAGCCTCACGACCTGGTATTTCTGGGTCGAGGCGCTTAGGCGCTTGTCGGTCACGTGCGGGGTTTCTACGAGCACCAACTGCCGCGACCTCGTTATCCGTAACGATTTGGGCAGCGCGCCCTCCAAGTATTGGCCGGGTGATTTCGAGGTTCGAATCCTCGTTATCGCTTTTGTCTTCAGGTACGTATTCGCTTTTTGCCCTTTCTGTACCTCGATTTTCGTCACTATATATGCGGGATAATGCGTCCGCCAGTACGTTTGAAGTACCTTCGATGTATTTTATAACGAAATTGAATTGACTTAAAGTCTCCAGCCATCGTGCTTGGCGCGGAGACAACGTTTTCTGAGTCATGAAAAATTCCAACGCCTTATGGTCTGTGAGTATTCGAAATTTACAGCCATGCAACAAGGGCTGAAACTTCTTTAACGACGCGATAATTGCTAACATTTCTCGGTCCGTTACTGAGTAGTTTCGTTGAGCACTATCAAACTTGCCCGACCAGAAGGACGCGATTGCAGCGTTCTTCCAATCTTCTCCTTGGCTAACAAAGCCACTCGCTCCGGTAAGACTCGCGTCTGTTATCAAATTGATGGGTTCGGCGTTGTCGCTGTAGTCTAGTGCGATTCGGTGATGGTCCCTAAAGCGTTGCACTATCTCCTGGGTCTGTCTAAACGCTCGCTCGTCAGTGGCTTCCCATCGGAAGGTTTCGGTACCGCTGGCTCGTTTGGATAATACGGCCATGGGTATCCTTATGCCTTCACAGTTAGGAGCTAAGTAGCCGAGTGCGCCTAGGTAACTAGCGAGCTGATCTTTGCTCGTAGGTACCTTCCAGTTTTGTATGCTTTCGACTTTATTAGGGTCCATCTTAATGCCCGATGCGTCTATTACATGGCCTAAGATTGTGAGTTCCTTAGCCAAGAATTGCATCTTCTTCAGGCTTAAGAACAATTTCTGTTCCCTTAACACGTCAAAAACCTTCCGTATATGAGCAACGTGCTCTTCAATCGTATTCGAGAAGATAATCAGGTCGTCTAGATACACGAACATAAATATGCCAACATATGGGGAGAATATGTGGCTCATTAGGGTCTGGTACGTAGCGCACGCGTTGCAGTCTCCCTGCTGCATTACGAGGCTGACCATTGTTCCCATGGGAGTATGGAACAGAGTCTTAGGGACGTCTTGTTCTTCAACTCGAATCTGTTCGTATGCATCTTTTCCGTCTAGTAACGATCGATACTTATAACGACTAACGGTTGCTAGTATCTCCTCGATTATGGGTAACGGCGAGGAAAGTTTCTTAGTGTTCGAGTTCTGTTCACGTTTGTCTAATACGGTACGTAGTTGCACAGTCCCGTCCTTAGTCTTCTTAGTCAGAAACAACATAGGGATAGCATTCACGCCGGTTGCAAACTTCCAGCGACCGGTGTCTAGATAATCGCGCGCCTTATCCTCAAACTGCGCTTTTAACGCTTCCGGGCAGCGCGAAGGTCGGAACTTGTACACAGCATTAGGGTCAATCAATGGGATGGTGTGGTTAATGGCACGGAAAGGTGGTAGGGGGGTTTCTTTAATGACCTTACAGAGGTCAATCGCTTCTTCCCGTAGCATCTCTCGTAACTCATTGAGTCGAGACTCCACGATATCGGTAGCCATAGAATTAATGACAATTATGTTGTCACCCTCAAGAGGTTGAGATTCTATAGATCCGATGAAAACTCCGTTAGGGTTGAAACTTAAGCGCACGCGGTGTTGTATAAGGAACGGCATTCCCAATATCATATCATAATTGTCAATATTGGCTACATCAAATCTTCGTTCCTCGTCGATGTCTTGGTACTTAATACGAGCCTGTACCATATAATGTAATTTACCCCTCGAACCAGTGACCGCCAACTGTAGAGTTAGTGGTTTAGTCAAGGTGATTTTTGGGAGTTTTAACTGATCAACGAGGACAGAGGAAACCAAGTCAGCTTGGGAGCCCGAATCCATTGACACTCAAACGGACTCGCCTTGAAGCTCAGCCTGGATCACTATAGTATTCGGAACCTTGCGGGTAACGTCCTTGACGCGTACAGCGTTCCTTTCCACGTGCTTTTGTTCGATTTGCTTACGCTTAGTCGCTTTGGTTTTGGTCTTTGTAGCCGGCGCTTCAACGCGGGTGGCTGACACCTCGATTGACTCTTGGGTCTTGGTGAGTCGGTCTAGCTCTTGAAGGAGAGCCGTTGACGCTCGGACCTTTTGTTCAGGCTTCACCGATGCGGCTGACGACCTGACATGGCTCGGACGAGCCCTATTCTTCTTCGGGCAATCCTTCGCCATATGCCCAACCTCGCTGCAGCTGAAACACTTGTTTGCCGCGCGGTACTCGTCTTTTTGTTTATCAGTGAGTCCGGGTTTTCTATCTTTATCATTCTTCGAACGGTTCTTCCAGTTGGAGGAACGCTCGGTACGCCGGTCTCTATTCTTGTGCTGACCGTTATCTTTACGGTTGTCCTTATCGTTGTCGCGCTTGTGGCGCTTATGCCCGTTATCCTTGTAACGGTCGTTGGTGGTCTTGTACTTATTATCTTTGTTGCGGAGTGGGCTAGATGAGCGATTACGGCGCTCCTTAGCTTCTTTCTTCTTGTATCGTTGACGTATTTTAAGTGCGCGTTTAATATCAATAGCGCTTTCTTTAAGCTCGTCAAATGTAGCGACCTCGGGGTCTATCCCTTTAAGCGCCCATTCGCACTGGATCTCAGCGTTGGCGCAGTCGTGTGCTTTCAGTACGTGTTGGCGGCTAGATATACCTTTGAGACGACGGCGGAGCAGGTTGAGACGAGCGAAATGGTCTTGTACAGACATATCTTTCTGCTCCAAGTCATCGTACTCCTTCCTAAGGGTTTCCTTGAAGTCGGCAGGGAAACAATACTCGAATATATCTTGATACACGCGGGTCATTGTATAGTTATGCCAATTGGTTGCGACGTTCGTTAGGTACCACTTAGAAGCTTTCTTACTTGGGGTCAAGACACTACCGAAGTGTCGGACCGCTTCTTCATCGGTTTGCTTAGTGTCGGCACACCAATTGTCGTAGTTAAACGCCAACAATTCAAATTCATCAAAGTCGGGATTCCCATCCCAGCTCTCGGGCTTTTCAGCCTTGAAACCTGACCGAGCTTGGATAAGTACTTTCTTTTCCAACTCTTTAATGCGCTTTTCCTGACGCTTTTCCTTCTCTCTAGCTTCACGGCGCCTATTGCGCTCGCGTTCTTGTCGGATAGCACGACGAACGTATTCTTCTACGCCAGCGTCATCAAAGACAACAGATGAGTTGTCGGTACTCAGGGAATCGTTAGAGCTATCGGAGTCTGAGCTTGATCCGTCCGATCCGTCATTAGAACTGGGGTCAGAACTTGGGTCCCCACCGGCCGCGCTCGCGTTATCGGAGCTGCGGTCGGTTGAAGGAGAGCCACGCCTCGTAGGCGGTCGGGGTGGTAGGTTCCCACCTCCGCCAGCTCCGCTTTCAGCAGTTCTCGATCGCGACGAGGGCTGGGTGCGAGCCCGCGATCGGTTTTCAGACCCAGCGCTTAAGCTGGCTGGGCCATTACCTGCCCGTCCATGGGCGAATTCGAGATACCCGCCCCCTCTAAATCCTTGAGGGGTAGCTCCAGTACGACAAGCCTGGTAAGCATCACTCTCGCGTTTCTTTTTCTTAGGGGTTTTGCGCTCAGTAGTTTGTAGCTCGTTGATATTGAGCCCTAGGTTCGGGCGCTTAGCCTTAGGCTTAGGGTCGTTGACCTTCTTGCCGTTCTTAGGCTTGGGTTTTCCTTTGCCTTTAGCAGTAGACATTTCGGTAGTCGACGAGTGGTAAGCCGCTTCACTTGGCTCGACTTCTTCTACTGACACCGAGTATACAGGATTCTCTTGTCGTTTTGACGGGCCGGCCTGAGCCTCATGTTCCCTAAGGGCTGCGGCTGCTTGTTCATGCGCGCGTCGAAGCTGGTAAAGTACCTCTTCGTATTGCTCATCGTTATTGACATAATCGTCATTTACTTCACAGATGAATGCGTTGAGCTCTATGGGGGCTGGCTCAGTTTCAAGCTCGCCCGACGGCAGGCACTTCTTCTGCCAGAAGGGGTTTTTCCACCCCTCGATGTCTTCGTCATACAAGTATTGAGGTGGGTCAGTGCTTCCTGCCCTAGTTACTTCTTCGTCCCAGCTAATGATATCTTGTGTCTTATCGCTCACAACACTTAAGATCTCATAGCTCTTTAGGGCTTCAGCGGTGACGGTATGTCTTCGTATCCTCCTTGGTTTACCTTCTTGCTCAACCCTTGATCCCTCGTTAGGGTGTGGAGGAGCTGAGGGCGAACGGCGTCTAGCCATTCGCTCGCGCTCACTACCGGGGCTAATAGGTATGTCAAAGACTTTAGGGGTACGATATCTAACTTTATTACTATCGATAGATTGTACATCATCTTGTACAATGTACTGAGGGGCACGAGGGCTAAGCTCCTGCAAGAGCTGCGCCTCAATTTCAGACGCGTTATCGTACTCCTCGGTCATCCTCGTGCGATCGGCCATTATGAGGCCGCTCACATCCGCCTCTTCCAGTTCATCGATTCCTTCGGTAGCTGGGTGGATCCCTGGGCGGGTAACCTTAGATTTACTGGGTCGTCCCCTCTTGGGACCTTCCGTTCCTCCACGGGTATTGTCTTGATCCAGGTCCTCATTGGTAAGTCGACGTTTACCTTTGGACCTGCGAGTCTTACGCTTAGGCTTAGCAGTCTTCTTAGCTGCGGCGTTACGAGGCGCTAGTACGAGCGCGGTTGATGGACGGACGGTAGACGCATCGTCGTCGGATGGTTGAGCGGGAATCGCGTCGCTCTGAACGGTACGGGCATCGTTCTTAATCGAGGGAGCGGTACGATCGTCGCTCTGAACGGCATCGTCATCGTTCTTGTTCGTCCCCAAGTCGAAGTCGAGTGCGGGGGGATGGGAGCTAGAGATTGCGTTGCGGCGAGTACGGCCTCGGCGCGACGGCAAATTTTCGGGTTGGGTGACATAAGTTCTCCCGTTGCGTAGAGTCCTACGCTCCATAGCTATGTATATAAGATTTCCGTTAACGAATATAGGTATCTTCTCGACGGGGGCCAGTCGTCGAGTGGGTCGTAAAAATGAAAAGAAAATAAGACAGTAACGAGCTTACTGTCTAGCGGATTTTATAAGGTAGGTTAAAAAATGTTAGTCTCCGTAGTCGAATGATATAGATGTAAA
Source organism: Ceratobasidium sp. 428 (assembly GCA_019623705.1). Taxonomy (NCBI): domain Eukaryota; kingdom Fungi; phylum Basidiomycota; class Agaricomycetes; order Cantharellales; family Ceratobasidiaceae; genus Ceratobasidium; species Ceratobasidium sp. 428. Next base: position 4,342 of record WSTJ01001266.1, on the reverse strand, counting down.
GCCGATAACTTAAAGCGACGAAGTCGCTAGTAAATAACCAGCCGAAATCCGTATAATTCAAGTTAAAACGAAGCACAAGGGACAGGCTCTTCGAGGGGGTCTTTTATAGACAACCGCACGGAATACATGAATAAGCGAAATGGAACGTTCGAGCAAATGAGCGTGGGGCGTAGGGCGATATGGAAACGTTAGCCGAGACAAAACGAGACATGAGAAACATGAGATAAATGAGTGACTGCGGGTTGGACGAAAAGGGAAACAGCCAAGTAAAAGAACAAACAGAAACGAACCGGTACGGGAGGCGGCGCGAACTGCGGCGCCTAACAATACATCAGAAAAAGATGTGCACTTTCGTTTAGCTAAAGTTAGCTAAGTTGACCTAAACTTACATGCCTTATCACTGCACTTCACCCCGGTTGAGCCGGGGCCTGGACAGGCCGTCAAGGTCTCGATTAGATATTGGTCCGGGCTTGATCCGACTTTGACCCGGTATCTTGATCAGGCTTGGCCACGACTTGGATGAAGTCGGGGGTCAAAGCCTAATCAAGACCTTACTGAGTCTGGACAGCATCAGACCATATGACTGCGTATGTATATATTTTTTATTCAAATCATATTTCATTATCTATACGACATAAAGCGCTTGGATTGAAATATTATCAATGATTCGCTCCGGCACTTACTAGCAGGCACACTGCAATTACATCATCAGTATCTATGGCGTGGGTCTAATGCGGTGTTGAGCCACGGCGCCAATAACGTTGCGAGGGCGAGCATCGGCGTCGGTAACGGGGTGTGTCTCAGCGTCGTGGTCGCTGGGTGCGTGTTGCGGCTAGCGGGAGCGCTCAGGCAGGGCCAGGCGTGGAGGATGTGTCGAGGATGCCATACAGTAGCCAAGCCAATGCACGGGGGCTATCATACGAACGGCTACATGGAACGGCGTGCTCCGGCAAATCAGCAAAACCCGGGGCGTTGGAGCAAATGTACGTACTAGTACGGATGTGGCTCCGCATGACTTTGCAGATAGGGCAGGTGGGCAGCAGCGAGGTAGGGGCGGGCAGCGCGCAGGCGGGTGAGTGCGGGAACGTAGGTAGGGCATGCGAGTTGTTATACGCCGGCGTGTTATTCGTCGCCGCCACCTGGCGTGGCCATCCGTGGTTCGGACGAGTGCGAATGGGTGGACGGGCAGGTGCAGGCGAGCACGGGAGCTAGTTGGCAGCCAGGTGAGCGAGAGCGTGGGCAAGGCAGCGCGTGGACGCACCGGGAGCGCACAATGGAGCGCCGCGTTCAAATGCGGGCGTGGATGGGGCTGGTCGGGGTACGCCATTGTGCGCCGAGACGACGTGCACAGGCTGGCACCAAGCGCGGATGCCTACAAAAGAGAGTTGGCGGTCAACGCGAAGGTTGGCGAAGAGCCATGGGCGTGAGAGGGCAAACGTGGGCGTGGGCACGGGTGACAAGGGCGGTGAGCGTCCGAATTCGCATGGCAAACGGTGGATATACCGTTCGGCGAGCAGTGTCCAGTGCAGGCATGACTGAGGGCTAAGAGACAAGTCAGTTAGCGTGGCGGAAAAAAAATACCACTTTTGCGTGACCAATCGAGTTTTGCTGAGGTGGTGGTATTTGACATGTCGGGAGCACGCCAGACAAACATATACGAGGGAGGCGCAACCACCAGCAGTGGGCGACGCGGCCGTGTTGGCGGGGAGCCAGGGTGTGGGAGGTGGTGGACAGAAAAAACTGTGAAGTCTAGATTGCAATGAGACCCTGGGTGGCACATCACGTGCTACCGAAGATCCGGTGCCGTGCCACCACACCCTGCCCACCTTGACCAACAGCAGACAAGCCAACCTGCCCGCTCACATACACTGTACCCAGCGTACGGCATCTCAAGCCCTTGTTCTGCTTGGACGCTTCGAGTGCAGCATCAGTACTTTTGCCGGATATTTTTCCAGACACCGCTGCCGCCTATCTCGACCGCCATGCAACTGTTGTATATCTGCTGGACTGCCTCTGTCTCCGCGTCTCCGTACTGCAATAACTATACTCCGCCATTCGCCACCTCCGCCTCCGCCTCCTTGCCATATCAGAGCCACCTCTGATGCCAACAATTTAATGCGGAACTGGTCTCATCAACCGAGTTTTTGCACAGTGAGCAGCTCGTTTACTTATTATTGATTTAGACTACTACTGGTGTGTCACCATTGCCCACTGTGTGCCCAGGCAACGCGCGTGCCCTCACGTTTTAGCGCAAACACGACTCATTGTGTTTGGCTGGCCCATGAACTGGACCAACGTCAGGAAAATCTGGATTTTTAGTTATAGCCTGGGGCTGTAATTTACGTTAATTTAGCAGATTTTTTGAATTTAGCAAAATTTAGCAAAATTTAGGTAAATTGAATAAATTGAGTCCTGGCAGGCAAAACACCCCCCAAACTCATCCACAGTGTGCTACTGGGCTGTGGTAGTCATGGGGGCAAAAACCAGGTGTCTGGTGGGAAAAAAAGTGGAAGGTAAATTCCCCCTAAATTTGCATAAATTTGGCTAAATTCAGCTAAATTGAGACCAGGGGTGTTAAATTTAGCTTATTGAATTTTGGAGAGTCGTTAATTCCCTCAACCCATAAATTAAACTTAATTTAAGTCAATTTTGGTTAACGAAAGATCCAAGTTTTCCTGATGAAGACCACTCAACTCACCGGAAACGCGGCTCACAACAAGACATGATTGGTCCCAGCCTTACACAGCCCATGTGTCCGTATCTCGCGCCGATCAGCGCTTTGTACGCGCCTCTACATTCAGACAAGCTATGGATACGTGGGCGTACCCGTGCATTGGTGGTAATCGTGTCCAAACGCGCTTGTTCCTATACACGCGGATCACGCGTATGTCTGTTGGCAGCGTGTTGAAGAGTCTGAAAAAGGAAAGACTTACGCATGTACTGACGCGTACACTTGCGTGTACGCATACGCGTACATGCCGAATGCTGACTAAGCTATCTGACTCGAATGATTTTTGTGTATAAAAGAATGCTTTGATTCTACTGTATATCTACATGATTAATATGACCCCCGCTTCCACTGCACATACTCGCTAAGTCACAGCTTTGAGTGTCCGAATGTTTCGGTGTAATCCTCAACACAGCGTCAGTCCGACGGCACAACATGCGCTTTGTGTGTGCAGCCAACCCAGTGGCAGATAGCTCGTCTAGTTGCTGATTAATTTCCGTAATGTCCATTTTCTTCTGTCTCGGCAGTTGATCCTTCGGCTGATTGTGTTGGTCTGCGCCGCAGCCCGCAGAGGCAGCAGATCGAATACTTGGCCGCGCACAGGTGTGCCTGCCTCATGTGACAGAAAGTACATATAGGCGGGCACTCCGCGCCCGCTACTCACGCTTCCTCTCCCTCCCTCTCTCTCCTCCCCTCTCCCTCGCCCGCGCCCACGGTGCTAGCGCTTGCATATACTATCTTACTACATTATTCCACTTACCCTGTATTTTCTTTTGTCTTACCCTCCCACTCTCGTATTTGATACTTACTTATTCACAGGAGACGGTTTGACCGGCCACCCGAGCTCGCTCGGCTGGCTTGGCCCTGGCTCCCTATCCGGGCTTGCAAGGCCACCTTCGGCACCGCTCCCGGTTCTCCCAAACCACATACCAGTCTTATCGCGTATCCGCAAACATGATAATATATCTTATTACTATACATTGCACGCCAGCCAAGGCTAAGTGAGAAAATTCTGACCGTGCATTTTTGAGCACCACAATAGAGTTCTCATCACTCCTCCTGAATTGAATAACCGCCAAGTCCGCTGAGGCCGATTCAGGTTTGTCGGTGGCAAGAGTATTGGTAGATGAAGCCAAAGTCAACGCTAACACTTGACCAGACTCCTATACATCGGGCATGCTTGGGTCAGTAATAGTAGTTTGCTTAGTGCCGTATAACCACAACATTTTTGAAGTACCAATGTCAGCATATAAGCAGCCTCAAGTCATATGGCACAGCTTTAAATTTCTTTAAAGCACTTTCGGAAAACTTATCTTCAACAAGCGCTGTCCGCTCAAGGCATCCCCCTTCCCCAGAAGCCCAAAAAAATACTTGCAAGTCAAATACCCTGTTCGCTGGTGAAATATATGCGCATATATGAACTCAAATTTGTAATTTCATCTGTCCAAGGCTGGACGGGTTAATCACATGGTCGTATCAAGACCTGGCCAACTAAGGATCAAGACCTAATCAATGGGTGGCTCCCCGCGGCGGTGAGATGGCCAGTTGGTCAGATAAATGCTGGTCAGTCACCCGGATGTAATGGCGTTCCACGGAAACCAGGCTCACCCGATC
>WSTJ01001265.1:0-13904 GCA_019623705.1 Ceratobasidium sp. 428 | reverse complement strand
GACCGCTTAGTCATCAAACGAACCGGGCCGACGAACGAACCGGTTCGAGGGTTAGTGGGGTCCATAACAACACTGATGACGAGGACTTGTCGGCGGAAACTCCCTCTCGACACGGGCGATCTGTGATATCGTGGGGAACGAGGATGACGAGGGAATGTAAGTCTTGTCGTGCGACATGTCACTCGGCTGCTCACAAGTGTCATTACGATCTCGAAACCAGAGATTATTTGGAAACCCTAAACAGGGATATTGGGGAGCCGAGGTCGCTGCCAAGAATGCCGAGTAGAAACATGGGTCTTGTGCCCGGCGATCGCTACGTCGTAAGTCCACATAGTTCTGACTACCGCAGAGACTAACAAGCGCGCGTGTAGACGACACCTGACTTCACCTTCTCGTTATGCTTCCAAAGCCCACCCACCACGTCTTCCCGCCCTTCCGAAGTTATCCGACCCGAATGTAGTCCACAGACGAAAACATGCTCCCGTGCTCTCTAACGACCTCTGTCAAAGCGTCCTCGGTCGGCGCAGCCTCAGCCTCAGCCGATTCCTGCCATTTCGTACCAACCAGAGCAGAGAACCGAGTTCTAAACGGCTACAGAAGATCGAGCCGCAACTGCAGCAGGAGCCCACCCGATAGACGCGAGCCATACTACGATTGACGGGTCTCATGTAGGAGCGAGTAGGACAATCGAGGCGGATAAACACTATGCCGAGGTCTATGTTCAAGATACCCGTGCCCGAAGTTGCCTACACTGTGCCTCCACCCCTTCCGGACATTCCGGGGTTTAGGTACCTGGACTGAGTCTCAAGAGTTCCGGAAACTGACCTCCGGAACACCCGAGGGCCCGGAACGCCGCAGATCTATTAGGACCGAACTCCGGTTTTTTCGAGGGTTCTCATATGTACTTTTTTGGTTGTTCCGGATCCCGAAACGGTATTTTTTAGGCCACTCTCGGATGTTCCGACAAGTATATAATGTAATTTTCAAAGTATATGAAGCGTTCCGAACATGCGACACAGGAAATACAAAGATATAACGAAGGTTTTGAACATACATACAGGAAAGTTCCGAAGAAAAGTCCAAAAAAGAAACAAAGTTACCGAAAGATCCGAATGAGAGTTCGTCAATAACAGTCACAAATACGAGAACATCTAAAGAGCACGATCAAAAATGGACGAAAAGAAACGTAAAACGCTGGGTGTAGACGTATAGAAGTAGAGCCGAACGAGAAGCCTTGAACACGAGGCTGATTATATAACACTTAAAGAGCACTGATAAAATAAAATAAAAGTTAACTGGAAGTGTTTGATAACAAAGCGAATACGGAACCAAAGAACAAATGAGCGCAATAGCGGGCGCACCGGGTTTTGAGAAACGCACTAGTTCTTGCGTTTGCTGCGGCGAGGTCTAGTGGTGCTAAAGCTACAAATCAGTTATGGACTGAGTCATAACGCTACATGCGTACCTTCCGGGTACGCGAGCACCGTTTGGTGACCGACAAGCCGCATGATTGCCACCGTGCCTGCTGGGTCCCCGCGTGCGAAACATACACTTAACTTGTAGATGTGCAGTCCAGGGGTGGGGCCCGGGAGGGTGTGTAGGCGCTGAACGGGTTGAGTTTGGATCTGGGGACGAATTGTACATCGCCCGTCTCGTAACTAAGGCTCGGCGTTGTCGTGTAGCGCAAGATATGGATTGTGGGAGGACAGAGAAGACGAGGGGCCCGGGTTGGCAAAAGGTTTGTGATGTTCGAGTCCTAGAGCGAAGACGGATGTTGTAGTTATTGTGTCGCTTGAGTCTCGATCGTTGTGCGTAGTGTTTGACTGGGATGTTCACCGCAACCTGCACAAACAGCTTAGGCACCATGTTGTTGTCCTTACCGTCTGAGCCAGCCTTGCGCTTGATGAGGGTCTTGGTGCGAAATCCTTTAGACGGGCTGTTGAGTGAGGGGTTTGCCTGGGGCGCAAATGAGAGCGAGATTGTTTGCGCTCTTCATTGTGAGGGGCAGGGGTGCGTGACGGAGCAAGGACGAGCTGTGCAGGGGAGAGGAGTGGCAAATGGCTGGGACAGGGCAAGGAGGCGAGAGTGAGCTGTTCAAGTTGTTAAAAACCATATGTGTTTCTCGGTGGAGCTTCCAGACAAACATATGCGGAGGAACTTACCTTTATGCGTGGGAAGGATAAAGCCATAGAGAATTATTCCCTCCACGCTTCCAGGTGTCGGGTTTCATGTGATGGTTTGCGGCCTTGGTAGTGAGCTGGTTAGCAAGCAGAACAGCAAACTAAAATGAGCAAAAAATACCTGGAAATACAGATGAAGCTTTAAAGCAATAAAGATAAGAAGGTATAAGCGATCAACCTTTACGAATAAACTCACTGACCTGCCAGAGCTGACCGTTGGCCAATTTCCTGTGTCGCGTAGAACGCGCCGAATCGGGCCAAAATTTCTGGGTTCGCTGCGGACGCAGTAACATTCGACCAAGACTAATTATCAAAATTAAGTTCGTTTGATTTCGTGCGGCAAATCGAGATTGATGGATCTACGGACACGTGATGTAGGAGATGTGGGGACGCGAGAAGGGCAGAATTCATCGCGAAAAGTTAGCAAACGATTGGGATTTATGGCGTCAGCTCACAGAATTTTTATTAATATTATTTTAGTAGCGCTTGATTTTCGGTGGCGGGGAATGTGGTGGTCGGGAGCAAGTCTCGACGGCGAGGATAGGAGGACCAATTGCAAATTGCACGGTCACGTGCACACCTGGATGTGCATCAGGGAAATCGACCGAGAATTATGTGGACTAGTAAACAGCATATCAGGAGCTGATCACGCCCATCTCCCATGTAAGGCTCCTCATTCTGACATGCCGGCTGATACCGCGGTATAGGTAGGCCGATGTTAGGTCAGACAACTCAGGCGCACGGGTATTATCAGCCAAGTAAGTCGGAACTGTTTGACAGTAGATTATAAGGTACTTGTCAACCTACTTCCATATATAGCTTGTTGGCTTTTCTTCTACTTTCGCTTCTGCTTGCTTTTCCACTCAAATAAAGTTCAAAATCTGGAGTATATTTGCATATTATAATATACATAATTGTGTATAAAGATCGCACAATCAATTGGTGGTAGTAAATATAGTATTCGTTCTACTAAGCAGACACGTCTCCCATCGAGACAGATAGTTAGTATTGTATAAGTTCGCCAAAGTGTACACTTACCGATGTGCACAGGTAGCCACATGCTGTATAGAACGAGAACAAAGTTATCAGTTTTGCGCCGCTGCCAATAACATACTCCAATAGCCGCATACCTTTACCGGACTTGGGGTCGTTTGGGCGTTGGAGGGGATGAGTGGGTCTGAGCCCGGCCTATTCGTGTTTTAAGCTAGGGGGAGTAAGGCGCATGGCGCAAGGTGCTGTGCAAGTTTCCACATTTAGGCGCCATTCATCTGCCAGGCCAAAGTGGAGCGCATATAGTGACTAGAGTCACACTGAGAAGCATAGTTCTGTGGGCGATAGCCTCATTAAGGTATATTAACTCAGACTGATACAGTTGGCAAGCCTCGTCCGCCCAACGTGCGTTTTTCAAGCCTTATCAGGCTGCTTCAGAATGATGTTCGCTGTTCCCCTCACTAGTACCAGATATGGAGCATTCCCGGCTGAGATAATCCAATCAGGCGCTTCAGCTCAGATAAGCAGCGCGCGGTTTTCCTGATGTGAGACCCCGCCAAGTCAACCCGCGTCGACTCGCTCTCTCGTCTTTGCAAAACTACAGATGGCTACGAGACATACTGGGACCAATCAGCTCAATACTAGCACTAATTAACTAAGCTATAATATCTTACAAGCGATCACTGAAGCTATCTGCGACCAATCTGAGCAGCATCAACCCAATCCCGCAAAGCCAAACACCTAGTTCCTGAGGATCTTGAACAGTAGGGCTGGGTCCAGATTGCGAGCGGGGGAGACCTAATTCATGCGCACGGCTATCATAAATTTAGGGCTGAGAAACGTGACACGTCTTTTGTTCGAGTGAGTTTACTTTCTTCGCGTACGTGTTACTTGTAGACTTAGATGCTGACTTTCCCGAGTTGCCCAAACTATTGGTGCCTCGGACACAGTACGGTCAGCTTACACACATCTTCGCGCTCCGAATCCCGCCTCGCACCAAGAAGGTTAATCGTTCCAGGAAAGAGCGGGTCCTGCTACTTGCCTTGATCCACGAGGCGACCTTTCACGTCAATGATACTGAAGAACACGATGTGATTTGGTATGAGCAGAAGTTAGGGACCGGGGAAGTAGTCGATATGTTGACCGTACAGTGCGCCGTAGGGTGGATTCCAGATGGAAAACGCTGGTGGATTGTCGACCGAAGTCTAGACAATCCGTTTACCTACCCGGAGTTCACGTGATGCGTATATGGTGCGTCCCGCCTTAGTTTTAGCCTTTGTGACTGGTTGTTAACTGCTACGTATAGTTACTTTAGTTATAGAATTATATTTACTTGAGCTACTCTAGTTATAAGTAACTTTAGCAAATCGACCAACCCTAGGAAGTTCCGGAAGTGGCGACACCTACGGAAATTTCGGTGACCCTCCGGAAATTTCAGTCACCTACGGAACATACCTGAAAATTCCGTACCCCTCCGGAAAATCCGTCCACGTTCCGTACCCAGAACCGAGTCCTAGATACGGAATACCCAGCTACCTGAGACCTCATCCGGAACTTTTGAAGGTTTCGGGAGCACAGTGTTATGACACAATGGATTAGTTGTGTTCATCTAAACGAGTGCGAGTGGGTGAAGAATGGGGGCAAGTGGCGAAGTGGGGGCAAGGACAGAAGTGAGCAGGAAGGGCGAGACGAGATAATGCCAGTCGTGGAGAAGAATAAGTGGCTTGTCGGTTGGACTTAACCATTTACGGCTGGTGGAAGCGCCGGGCGGTTTGGTAGGCTCGAACTACCAACCGAACGGCCATGTTTCCTACTACTATGTGATTAGTACCGTTCGATGCGCATTTGCGCTGCGCGTCAAACTGAATCACTCGCAGGCCAAACGTTGGACTGGGGCGAGAGGGATCAGGCTTTTTGTGCAGACAGTACCATACTCGATCGGCGCCTGGGCGGTGATCAGGCACAGTACGCCGCATCGCCACGCCTGATCTCACATATACCACAGACTAACACGAACCTAACCTGCCTCTCTACCTCCCCACTGTACTCTTTCAATCCTTCCCGCTCGACCAACCTGCGACTCTGCCACCGCGCCATGCCACCAACCCCAATCCACCACCTTCAAGCTCCAACCATGTCTAAGGCGTGTGCTTCGGAGGTATGCACTGTTATCGCCACGAACACTCAGCTTACATTAATAACTATTTTCGCGTTTTGCCTGACCGGTCAGTCCAGTGGTATATTATGTTCATCTTCCAACTTATATCACGCCTCGCCATTTCCGCTCAATGCTAGCTTTGCTCGCTTGTTGGTGTAGCCCAAGCTAAGTCACTCGAGCCCCCAATGATTTATCTGTGTACACTAACGCTTCGGCATTGGTTTTACCAGGCGCTTATAAACATTCGCCACCTAAAAGCTTGTTGTCTGGATGCGCATTCTACCCGTAAGCGTTATCTCTACTTGCCATTTTGCCCAGCACTAACATAATGTTACCTCTCCTGTGTCCCCTGACTACAGGCGCTGCGCCGGTGCATCTCACGGCAACCCAGTCTGCCATAATATGCCCGCCCGTGTCAACTTATTTAGCTTTTATTTTCTACTTGCATATAAATACGTAGTGCCGAAGATACATAAGAATGCCATTATCGGATGCCCAATTGAAGCACTTTTTCGGCGGAACCACACTGCCAGTAAATAGATATAATTATGGGTGCGCACGAGCACGGTGCTCGTGCGTGCTCGTGAGCGCTCGTTAGTGCGGTGCACATGGGCGATCGTATGTACGCTCGATCACTCGGGGTCACCGGCTTATCCTTTTTCGTCCTCGCTAAGGGGGGGGTTAAACTCGCAGCGCTCGCAGTCTCGTGACTGCTCAAAACTGCTCAGGTCCTCCGGCGGATTTGGCAGAGGAGCGTCCACTGGCTGCGAATGTATAACCCTAATGAATGTATACGCAGTAGAAGTGAATGGGATGCTATTCGTTGTACGGAGCAAGGCGCATATATGCGATACGAGACAATACACAGAACAGTACAAGGGACTGACAAAGATAATAGTAACGTATACAGAGAAGGGAACACAAAGGACAGTCGATGTACAATAGTAACCGAGTCTATCGTTAGTATCTACAACAAACCCCACTATTTCCGCTCCCCCAGCTTGCATATCAGGTGGTCACTGTTCTAAAAAATATCTATATTTACTTAGCTCATAGTTATTATAGTATAGGCATCAAATGTTAAACCAGACAATGCTCGTTGTAACCGAAGTATCCATATACAGACACCAGCAGGACCGGGCGCGACTAAGGGCCACAATTACACATCGAACAATCACGCTGTCTAAGCTCATGGAGTATAGCACTCGGACCAGCTTTCTCCAAGCTTGGCGCTGCTAAAGTCAAGTTGCAGCGCGCCGTCTCTCGATATCAAAGCTGTGTTATGGGGAAGTTGCAGTGACTTGCGTAGGTCGACTGTAACCCAGATCAGCTTCTGTGAGTTTCCCGTCACCGCCCACCCATCCTTGTCGAGTTTCCAGGTACCCCAGTCTGAGTGAGATGTACATGCTGTGAAGGAAAGTTAGACGGGGTAATCAGGCTTAGAAAGAGGCACTGACTGCTACAAGTGCACGGCTCGACAGCACAAGGCTGGTTACCGCGAGACTTCATCTCGGCATCTAGGACCTGGCGAATATGGATGCTCGAGAGTCGGATAGTGCCGTCGCGATAGCCAGAAGCAACGTGAGTACCGTCGGAGGAGAATGCACAGGTCGGCGGGAAGTACCTGTGGTAACCATTATCTAGTCTGAATGGCACTACCAAGTCCCGATCAGGATGAGTATGTGAGACGTGGATGGCCCTGTTCAAATAGCCGAGAGAGAGATTGGCGCCGGCGGAAGAGTATGAGATAGAATAAAACTGATCGCGGCCAAGTTTACGGGGCTGCCCAATCATACTGCCAGTGGATGCGTCCCAGACACACACAGTATCATCTGAGCAAGACACGATGTACAAGCTGTCAGGAGAGTAAGTAACTGACTCGACCGGGGGCGTATGACCCTGGAGTGGATGTCCTGCTATTGTTCCAGTTTGTGTGTTCCAGATTCGTATAGCTCCATCAGAATATCCAGAAACAAGAAAGGCACCACAAGGTGAGAATGACACCGAGTCGACGTACTGGGTAAAACTTGTGAGCAGTGATCCTAACATCTGGCCAGTGTGTGCATCCCAGATACGTATAGTCTTGTCAGAAGAGCCAGACGCGATGTGAGCACCATCAGGAGAGTACGCAACTGAAATGACCAAATTAGTGTGACCAAGGAGTGGCGTTCCTAGCATTCTGCAAGCGTCAACGTCCCAGATGCGTATGGTCTTGTCATAGGAGCCGGACACAACATGGGTGCCGTCAGGGGAGAACGATACTGACGAGACGCGTTTAGTGTGACCCTCGAGCGGCTGTCCAACCATTCTGCCGGTGCGGACATCCCAGATACGCAGGGTACAGTCTTCCGATCCAGATACAATGTATGCGCCATCAGGAGAGTATGCTAGCGCCGTAACTTCTTTGTGATGACCCTCAGCCAACTTGTCTGCCGTTTGAGGAGTATGTGTTTGGTCAACGCCCTCGACTCGGTCGGCGACGCACAAGTTATCGGGAGTACCGTCAAGACCTCTGTGCAGGCCGTGCTCGACATTGACGGGATTATCGAAGCATATCTGCACACCTACCTCGACAGCGCTCGAGTCCCAGATGTATAAAGTACCCTCACTGGAGCAGGCGAGAACCTGTTCACCGTCGAGGGAGTATGCGGCCCATGAGTTTGGCCCTTCGTCACGACCTGGAAGTAGCCGAGCAACCAGCTGACCAGCGAGTGGATCCCAGATGCAGACAGCTCCATCGTCTGTGGATCCGGAAGCAAGACGCGAGCCGGAAGGAGAGTACTGAAGTGAAGTGACCCAGCCACCGTGTCCTCTGAGTGGTTCCCCGACCAGCTCTCCAGTACGTACGTTCCAGATGCATATAGTGTGCTTATCAGAGCTAGATGTAACATAAGCACCATCAGGAGAGAATGTGACCGAGTACGCTCCTCCTACGGGGTTGCCTAGCTCATGTACAAGCATATAGCTAGAGTATGCACTCCAAATACGTACAGTTCCGCCTTCTGAGCCAGATGCGATGTATACACCATCAGGGGAGTATGCAACCGATCGAACCCGGTAGGCGTGACCGAGTAGAGATGCTACGATCTGCCCGGTGCGTCTGTTCCAGATATATATGTTCTTGTCACTTGAGCCGGCAGCGATATGACCTCCATCAGGGGAGCACACAATCGACACAATCCTGCCCGCGCTGTGACATCTCAGCGGGTCTCCCACCATCTCGTGAGTTTGTGTGTCCCAGATACAGACGGTACCGTCAACATAGCCCAAAATGACATGCAAACCATCGTGGGAGAATGCTACGGAAGATAGTCGCGTCTGAGTTCGCCCGATACTAGCTTCGCGTCGACCAGCGCGAACATTCCAGATTGTAACGTCATTTGATTTACCGAAGAACGCGATAAGCTTGCTATTCGGTGAGTATGCGAAACGCAAAATCTCTTCCACTGAGAGGTCCACGGTGACAGGAGTGAGCTCGTTTCTTGATAAGATTGCTGTCCCTACGACATTCACGAGTCCCGAAAACCTCGAAAAGTAGCGTTTCGTCACCGGCCTCGACTGTGGCCAAAGCGCCAGCGCCGAAATGTAGATGTGGGGCGTACTACGCAGGGCCAGGCCGGACGCAACCGCTGATACGAAGCTGCCGGCGTCTTGCACAAGTATTCGCAAGTCGCCCGAGCCTGCATGAACCTGTCCAGCATTTCAGATCGTTCTCGGCACACTGATTCTTAGCCAATCACTCACCTTACACAAGGTCTGTGCTTTACGTAGGATGTCTACTCCCTCCCACATCTGCTTCTTCAGGCTCATCACTTCCATCCACAGCAGCGGTCGCTCGGATAGGAACTCATACAACAGCTGGGAGCAGTCCTGGCTATAGTCCGTACGCTCGAGGTGTGCAGCCCAGTATCTGCACGCATACAGTAGCGCCTGTGATATTGCCTGGTCCACCCTCTGATCAATGTTAGGCACCTCTTCGTCGAGCAGATACGACGACTCGAGATTGCAGATGTTGAACGGCGGGTTCGGTACCTTGATTATACTGAAGCATTGCTGAGCCATCCGTGCGTGGTGTCGACGAGGATCGCAGTAGAACCTACCGGAGCGGGCGTGGTTGAGCAGATAGTTCGGAAACGACTCGTGCAGCGTGCGAATGACCCCACTCTCTGACACACTCAGCACTGACTGTAGCGGGCGGAGCGCAGCTGAAACTTTCGCAGCGTCGTCGACTTGGAGTAGACCGGCCATGACATCCAGAGAGAGCGGCTCGCGGGCACATACCACGTGTCTCAGTACTGTCTCCCTCGCCACCTTTTGCGCGCCTCTCAACCCCTTTGGATCTAGTGCAGTCTTCAGTATGGCAGTGTACAGCTCGTCTAGAGCTTCATCGCTCTCGTTAGTCAGAGTGGCCGATGCGTCGAGCACGAGTCTCAGTCGCTCCTTGTAGTCGGAGAAGTCATCGAACTCGATAAATCGGACTACAGTCGCAGCGTAGATGAACAGTACCCCTGATCGCCGCACCAGAATGCTCATTTCGGCGTCGGAGATTCCAGCAGAGGCCAGTTCGGTCGTCAGGTAGGTGGCGATGTCTTGTCGTACTACCGTACTCTCCAGCTCATGTAGACGCAGCTCGAACCGCACTCCTTGAGCATCTTTTTTTCGCATCTGGTCGACGATCTTCGGCTCCGGGCGGCTAGTAACGAAGAACTTGACCGGCAGCTCCGCCGCGTGCGACAGCAAGGTTGTTATGACCTTCGCTACGCCGCCTTGATCGTCGCACTCGTCCAGCGCGTCGATCACGATCACGACGTTTGCAGGGAACGTGTCCGTAGTCGTTCGCAATGTTTTGGCGAGAAGTGCATCGAACTGTTTTGGCAACGGCTGGTTGTGTGCGTCTTCATCGTCCTGCAGCACACTCGCGAGAGTATGTCGGAACGGGACGGAGAACTGGGATAGTCGATACGAGATGCTAGGCACGATCCTGTTCACGTCGCGACACTCCGGTAGACGCTGCGAGCAGAAGAAGCTCGCACCAAGCTTCTGGACGCTCTGCAGGTACTCGCACAGACTATATGCGATGGTAGTCTTGCCCGTACCAGCCATGCCATTCAGCCAGTACACCTTCTGCGCCTGGTCGTCGCACGCCCATTCTCGTAGTTGCTCCAGTAGTTCGACACGCGTGTTCGGCGTACATTCTCCCCGCCCTAGACTCTCCGCCTCCGTCGAGCAGTACTTCGCTGACGGCGAGTCAGGCAGGGTCTTGAGCAGTCGCTTCTATACTGCATACATCAGCGAGTCTCACGCCTGATAGCCTAACCGCGAAGCACGCACCGTCGCTTCCTCGTCGACAGTCTTCCACGCACTCACGTTCGCCTTCACCTTTGTTCCGATTAGTAACGTTTCGCCACTCGCGAAGCAATCACCTACATTGAGCCGGTGGAGCAGCATCTTGACTCTACGGCAGCACTCCTCTACCTCCTCGTCGGTTCTCATCGCCTCTTCTAGCCTACCTGTTCTGGCACTCTGACGCCGATTATCCTGCCACAGCTCTATCTCCATTCTGACCCCCCTATCTAAGAGCGTCAGCAAGCTAACATAGGTACCAACTGTGACTTACTTTGCAAAGTCCTCGACACTTGACTTCACAGCTGGAGACGTTGTTCGGCTGAGGTGCTCGCATACGTCGTTTAGCACCTCTTCCAGCTCTTCTACGAGCGCTTCACCATGTTCTCGACTAGAGGTCACTTTCTGAATACGAAGTAGTGTTACTACGTTTTATCCCTGGGTTCGGCCAAATACCAGAAGCAACTAACCCGAATAGCGTTCGTCAGTTCATCAATGTCATCAAGCGCTGACTTCCAAGGCCCAAAGTCAAACACGCCAGCGCCTTTGCTCAGTACGGCTCTAACGTCGGCCAGCCTGTCTCGAATCTTGCCCTTGGTTCTTTGTTTTGTGTCGGCCGGTGCCGACGAGCTGCCAGGCACTAGGCCCCGACTCCCGGCGCTATGCTTTGAACTTGGATCCATGGGTTTGTCTACACAGGTCTACACCCTCAATGGAGTGAGATAAGTGTACGGAAAGCCGGTGCGTGTATGTGTTAATCACCGCTGAATTGACCAATCACAACTGATGGTTGTGGCTAGGGTATTAAGACGGGCAGAGTCAAATATCCTCGGCTGGTTCGTGGATGCTCCGAGTGTGACCTCCCGTATGTTCTCGCAGTACTAGATTGAATGTGAGCTGTAGTTGGGGTAGATGTGCTTGTGGTTGGCATTCACAAGCCTAAGCGAGGGGCGGTATAAGGTTAGAGCGCTTATCTTTGGCGCCGCACAGCCTTGACGGCTTATTCGGTGCTGAATTCTCACGGATCGAGCGTTTTCTTGAACCAAACGGGCCTAGCAGCCGACTCGCGTTCTGCATCTGGCAAACTAACACGTTTAGCGAAACCAGGTGGGTGAACCAGACCGACCCATGCATGGAACACATACAGCCTCTCATGCGTATTCAAGGAAGCACGTTGGGCAAAGTTCATATAGACGTAAAGTGGTTGTTTTACACCCACCCCCATCAAACCAGAACATCCACACCCTCGGCTCCTCCACCAGGTTCTCGCCCAAATTATCCGGCACCGCCAACCTAAAGCCTGTATCGCTCTTCAGTTTTCCATCAGACAGCACCGGTCCGTTCGCAGCGCGGTATTCAGCAATCCTACGCCCGACCTCAGAACCTACACATAACACATCTACTCAACTCCCTATCCAACAAAAAATAAAAAAGGACGTACGGAAGTGTCTCATTAGCCCTTGAATAGACCACGCGGCAGCATCACCCAGAGCACAAATCGTCTTGCCCTCCACCTGCTTCGTTAGTTCCAGTAGCATGTCGATCTCGCGTTGGTGAGCGCGTCCGACGCCCATTCGGTTCATCATGTTTTGCGTCCAGGTCGCGCCTTCACGATAGGGTGTGCATTGACGGCAGGATTCATGTTTGTAGAACTGTATGCGAGGGCCGAGCGAGTTAGGAAGGGAAGAAGGAGAGAGCAGATGAGGATGCGACGGACCTTAGAGAAACGTGCGATGGCTTTGACGACATCCGTATACTTGTTCATAACTATTACTGTACCGGTTACGAGACCCGATTGAGCATCTTTCAGCGAATCAAAGTCCATCCTACTTCCGCGACGCTGGTTAGCTCTCCAATGAATCAAAACAAGCTGAGAGTAAAATAAACTTACAGAACCTCCTCGCACATCTTCTTCGGCAGAATCGGCACAGAGCTCCCACCCAGCACAATGCCTATCAGATTATCCCACCCACCCACAACTCCACCTCAATGCTTCTCAATCAGATCCTTCATCATCTCCTCCTCAATCACACACGGATTGTTCGCATGTCCGGATCTACAATACTGCTTCGTCCCTTGATTGCGCGCTCGACCGAAAGAAGCGAACCATGCGCTACCACGACGACAGATAGTAGGTGCGACAGCGACGGTCTCGACGTTTGCGGCGGTTCTTGGGGAGCCGGAGAGGCCTACGTCTGCTGGGAAGGAAGGTTCGAGGCGGGGTTTACCTGGTTTGCCTGTCGAATTAAAATGTTATCAAATTAAAATCGGGATGAGAAAATGTGGGAGGGGAGGCATGCCTTAGATAGGCTTGATCAGGGTTGTTTCCTCTCCGCAGATATATGCCCCCGCATCACGACGGGGACATCAAAGTCAAACCCAGAGCCGCATGCGTTCTTTCTAATCAGGCCAGCACGATATGCTTCGTTGATGGCTTGCTAGACGGGGGACGCTTCTTGGTAAAACTCGCCTCGAATGTAGATGTACGCTATATAACATACCAGATGAGTCGGTTCAATTTCAATATAAAACAGAGGTAACTCACCAGCCGTAACGTTCATCGCGCGTCTAGCGACCAGACATCCTTCAGCCAGTTTATGTGCATCGCCTCGCATAGTGTCCCGGTCCTTGCACGTCCCGGGTTTACCTTCATCGGCGTTGACGACGAAATGCCGACCGGGTCTACCCAACAATCAGCTTCTATTGCACAAGTATCTCATTTCCGACTAACCTTGCATCCTTCTCCTACCCGGGCTCATTCATACAGCTCCATTTTGGCCCGCTTGGGAGCCCAACCTCTCCATGTCCTCTTAGTCCAGAGTATCTAACTCGTTGAATGATCCATGCATCTCCCTTGACCGAGATATCTTTTGTGCGATGCCAAGCTCCTCGCGACTGTGTGCCGTCAAGACCGCGATCGTGTTGGCAGCAGGCGTTGGTGAAGACACAGTCTTGGTTATTGAACTCGTCGCAGCGTCAGACTGGCGGATCGGCGACCGTGGCGAGGATTCGTTGGCCAAAGGGACAGATTGTGTGAGAAGATGGTGGTTGAGTGCAAGGACCAATGGCAATCGCTCATGGGCTAAACTAGCGCTGATGTTGCAAATTGCGTGAACACTTGCGGAGATAAATGGATATCTTGCCTCCGCTCGTACGATCAGTGTTGTTATGGACCCCACTAACCCTCGAACCGGTTCGTTCGTCGGCCCGGTTCGTTTGATGACTAAGCGGTC
>WSTJ01001264.1:0-13904 GCA_019623705.1 Ceratobasidium sp. 428 | reverse complement strand
CTCCCAGCGGACAGTTTCTGACGGTCATGATCCCCGGAAAAGTTGTTAACTTCGGTATAGTACAATTACGCATATATCACTGTACACCGGTTAAGTGAGGTTTTTCCGTAGGTCCACTCCCCCGAGAATGCAGCTTTTTTGTTCGGTTTCTCCGTTGCAACATTACGGAGCACCCGTATGAAACCTCCGGAAATCTGACCGGAGGAAAAATACGGATTCTGGTCGATTTCCGGAAGAAACTTACGGTTGACCCCGAGGCTAATGTACGGCACTGTGAGAAGGATATGTCCTGAATTTTAGGTCTAATTTCTCTAAGTCAAAGAAACCAGCGTAAAAGACCTAATTTTCCACTCTCGGTGCTCAACGCTGGCTCATGAATTTTATGACGAAGTCCGCGGAGAAATTTTTGGTAAGTTCCGGACCCATTTTTTTGCTTGGTAAATACTAATAATCGTATCGACCAATATTAGGCTCAAGTGCACTCAAAAAGCATGTATCTGACAAGGAAAAAAGACTAAAATTCTCAAGGATTAGGACTGAAAAACTATGAAAACGGAGCTGAAATCGGACATCCAAAAAAGCGGGCTATCATATGTAAAAAAAAGTTAGCGCAGAAAATCGTAGAAAAACTGGAAGTAAAAAGGCGTACTAGTTGGCCGAAAAAAAGGCAAGGTTCCCCCAAAACAAGGGTTTGAATGCGCCGAAAAACGTGGATACGCGGGACATGTGAGTGCAAAGACCAGGATCTTCCAAAAGACGAAATACGACAAGTAAGCTACATAGGGTCCGATTCAGAGCGGTCGGAAGCACTCGATTGAAGATAAACACACAGCGAGCTGGTCGGAATCGCCGCCAGAGTCCGAGTCGAAAGTCGGCGCGCCCGACGAGTGCGCACCATCGTCGAGGCCATTTGCTTCAAATCCTCCGTTAGTGCCGGAGGGCCCACCAAACCGGTTGATCTGAGCCTTGAGCTCGCGAATGCGCTCGCTCCACGCCGCCTCATCCATGCTGTTGCGCTTGATGCCTCCCGTCGCTGCAGCGCCCTTGACGCGTTGCCACTCGTGCGCTTGGGCCCGGTGAACTGGCGGCCGACTTTTTCTGCTGCTGGGGCTTAACGACGAAGTTCCAGAGCTTCGTAAGCGCGGCCGGCGACAGAGACTCAATGTCGAGCTCGATTTCGTTTGGCTGAGATAGTATGAGTTAGTAGAGGTCAGAATGGGTGGGTAAAGGTTTACGTTTTGAAGGTCAGGCTTACTCTTGTAGATAATTTCGATAACCTCCTCGAGCTTGTCGCCGTCCAGGGACTCAGCCGTGGCCGAGAGCCCCTTCTTCCGCTCGAACGACCTGGTCAAAATGCTGCGCTCCGCGTCCGGACCCGCGCCATCCTTGGCCATCTCGCCTGACGTGGCGTTCTTTGCGGGCTTCGGAGTCGGAGCGGGTTTGGCTTTGCTCAGGCCAGGAGCAGGAGGGTCAAAGTGGCCGGCACGCGAGGAATGCGGATGACTTTCGTGCCAGCTTTTTTGGGAGCCGTGGGCGACTTTTTCTCCTTGAACGGAGGAACGGGCGCTCGTGCAACCCTCGGTACACCCGACAGTAGAAGCTTACGAGCTTCGCGATCCACTCGCCCAGATGACGGATCTCGAGCGTGAGCGGCCCGAGTCCTGCAGTGACAGCGGGCGCGACGGCGACACACCGTCCTACGACCTCGCCTACAGCTTTTTCGAGTCGACCTTTGAGCAGGCGTTTGAACGGAACACCGGCCCGGGGGTTCGTGTCCATCTAGCTCTCGAGCAGTGTTAAAGTCTGCGCGTCGGGTAAGACGGGACTCTCTGGAGTCGACTGAATACCCCGTCGGACTTCTTCGGCCCGTACTGCGACCCGGAGAACGACGTCTCTCATCCCCGCGCGCCATCTGTCCCACTCGGTGCCTCCCTCTTTTTCCTTGCCCGGCGAAAAGCACAAGCCGAGCCGGGCGGGACTGACCTCCCAGATCTCGTGCTTGAAGCACGATCGGCTTTCTTCGGGTCGTGGCCCCGGACGGGTTGGAGAACACGAGTTGGCCGAAGAGCATCGGGGCCATAAGCGCACCCTCAGATTGGCCCAGTTGGTCGTCGGACCTGTGAGCCGGGCGTGGTCGAGGTAGAACGTCTCCAGCTGGGAGGAGGCACGACATGGGGCAGGCGCTGGGACAAGGGCGTAGTCGTTGGTGAGGGTGGAGTGGATACGTTGGTGGGTGGAGAGAAGATCAGGCCGGTGAGCGCGTGAGAAAGCAAGGACAGGGTTGGCGTTGATGGGGCGGTTTCAGTTCAAATTCGATGGCGGTCTTGAACAGGTACGGGCTGAGCGCTTGAAGCTGGTGGTTTGCAATGTCCTAGATCGGAATAAGAGGTTAGCCGAGGGGCGAGAAGACAAAGGCAATAGAAATACGTACAAGCTTCATGAGTTCGAGAATTTCGAGACACATCCGGACAGCGCGGACTCCACCGCCGGGTCTAGCTGCGACACTGACTATCATCTCGACCGCGCGATCACGCACATGGGTGCGCAGTGCGGCTTGAGCACAGCGCCGAGCGGTCTAAAGACGCCGCGCGAATCAAGGACACCGTGCCTGAGCTTTTGAGCGATGAGCGTAGCGTCGGCGGTAGCAGAGTGCACGATCGAGTGGAGGACTTGACATAGCTCGTTGACGAGCGGTGGAACGCGCGAGGACAGGGGCGGACGAGTACTAGACGAGGCCGAGGAGTGATAAACGCAAGGCAAGCGCCGGCCGCGTTCGTCGGAGCTGGTGCACACACATCCGGTATTGACCTCGATCTGGACGGCCTGCCAGTACTTTTTGGTGAGATTGCGCTTTTTGCGGCCCAAGGTGGGGCGGAACTGGAGACCAGGACTGAAGAGGAGATCGTGGCCTAGATCGTGTGAGCTTAGGATAAGTGAGTAAGAGAGGAATACCTACGGAGCTGGGGGTTGCGCAGGCCCCAAAGTCGAGTTCCTTGAGGGTCTCGCAGGTGATGAGCGGCCCAGTGAGGGTCGGGACATGTGGAACGCGGGGCCGGACAGGGCGGGCGAGGGGCGTCGAGGGCGAGCGCAGGCGCGCGTCTGGCAAACGGGTCGGGGGCGACTTGGCGGTCGGCTGCAGAACAGCGCCGAGCGGGAGAACACAGACAGGCCTCGGGGCGTCGTGGGTGGCCATCGGGATCGTCGACGGTTGGGCAGCCGCTGGGCGCACTATATTCGAGCTAGGCGCGGTCGCGTCGGGGCTGAGCTGAGGCGCCGACGCGGGGGGTGTTGGTTTATCCGGAGCTTGGGGCGCAGGCTAACAGTTTCGCGTCAGCTCCCCATTTGACGTATGCTTACGCGGCGAGACTCACCTGCTCGAGCATCTCGATGTCTGCGCGCACCAGGTTCGGCAGCGAGTTGGCCCGTCGGCGCTTCTGTGGCCGGTCATCGTTGGGGACTAGCGACGCAGGCGCCGGGCGCGGAGAGGGCGCGGGGGTAGGCGCTGGGGTCTGGTCGAGCTCGGCGTCGTCGTAGAACGCGGGCTCGTCAGACGGCGTCGAAGGCGAGCGGGTCAGGGGTGGGAACGATGCGGAACATCGGCGAGCGGGAGAACAGACAGGCCTCGGGCGTCGTGGGTGGCTATTAGGATTGTTGATGGTCGGGCCACCGCTAGGTGCACTATATTCAAGTGTTGAGCGGGTATCGTACGGAGTCTGAGAAAGTGCTTCACACCGTTGAAAGGGTGGCGGCCTTGAAGGATCTCGCGGACATGGGTGGGAAGCTGTCGTAAATTTGGCGGGCGTCAGCGATAAAGTCTGCTTAAGGGAGGGTACGATTAATCAACTATTAATATCTAAATAAGGCCTCATGCTTACCTTGCTCAAAACACCATTTGCCGCTACTTCTGTTACTCTCGCGGCCTTGATTTGTTGGGGATCAAGAAATCGTCTGCTCCGCGGCGGCTCATTCAAGTCCCAAGAAAATCAACATGCGCCACGAAAGCTTTTTATCCCATGGTCACGTGCTGGCGGGTGACTAAGATTTCAAAGTGCTTACAACAGATCAACTTGGCGCGGTAACTTTCAATATACGGAGGGAACTGGGTGAGCAGTGTCTAGGTTAGCCTTTGTTTTAGGTTTGCTCGGGAAAAACGTACAAAACAAAGCAATTTGAGACGGCAAGAAGAATAAAACCAAGTATCAACAGTGGAAAAAAAGTAAAATTGAGACGAAAAATTGACTAGTAGATGCAAAGGCTGAGTTAGTGATATGAAGTCAAAATGAAACAAATGCTTACCTAGCACTATTCAATCGACCACGCGCTATAAAGCATGAGCGCGGCATAGGTCAATCAGCGCGCATTGTAACATCCAATTGGTCGAGTCGGCCAACCACACTTTCACGATCGACCACATACGAGGCGCTCGAGGTCTTGACGCGCCCAATCAGACATTCAATATCCCGCGCGTCAACTAGCTCGACCTGTGCGAGCTTACCAGAATTGAGTCGATACTCGATAAGACCCGATTCGGCTATGCGCCTAAGCGCCGGAAAGGCGGACACTACAGCAAGGACTACAGGGTGCTGAATGGGGATGGGGACGTGATTGTCCACACATAGACGTCGAATGAAACCTGAGTGGACGATTACAAATCGCTCGGCACGACCAAACGAGGTTTTCTGCTCATTGGAAAACCGCGTGGCTGTGGTACGGTTCCAGTGCCATCGGTCAAGGAATGTGCGGAACTAACAGATGGCATAGTGAGCAATATAAGAGAGCATTTGATGTGGAAGCTTACCTTGATATATGATGCGTTGTGTGTGATAAGTTCTGACTGACGTCCGATCTCCTCGGCACGAACAAGGTCCCCACCACGCACGTCGTCGAATTGTTGCATTCGCCCCCACTGTTCAAACCGCTCCGTTTGCATTGCACGGCGCACAATGTCTTCAGGAGTGTCGAGCAGGACGCTGAGATAAGTCCCGATCTTGTTTCGGTTTGTTGTGGATAGAGCTTCAAGGCGCCGCGGTCGGGCAAAAACGAGGCCGGGGTATCCACCGTACTGGGTGCCTTTGACGATATTTTCGCGCCGTTCCGAGAGGTCTAGGGCGTCCGCAAGCCCATAGAGCAGCTTAATTTGCGTAAGCTGCGCGACTTCTAGAACGCGCCGGTTAAAGCTCGACCACGGGAAGCGCTTGCTGAGGTTCGCTCGGTTGAGCGCACCAATGAAGCGTTCCATTGAGAACGCCCAATAGCACCACACCGGGCCCATTGCCACAATATCATCGGCAATGTGCAGTAGCGCGTGGAGAGGGAGCGTGCATGCACGAAGGCGAGTGGGGTCGTTTCGATAATATAACCTGTGTGATGGAAAAGGATGGTTAAACTAAACCGTAAAGAATATAAGAGACTTACCTTTCATACTCACGCACCCATTTTGCAAAACCCTCCCGGATAAAGTCGAGGTCTTCAGTTTTTATTGTCCAGGATAGACACTTATTGATAAGTTCGACGAGTTTGAGGAAATGAGTGTAGTATGCGTTGTTGCGGAACCGATTACGCAAGAGAGCGGGTCCTAAGAGTATTGCGAAGAGCAGATTACTCTCTGCCGATGAATCCCCACGCTTATTTTCAAGGTTGGGTACGTGGCGTCCAAAAGCCGCAGGGATGGTATCGCCGCTTTTTGCACAAGCCTCGCCAATCGCAACCCAAACGGGCTTGGCCAGCAAATAGTCCTCCTCGCCAGTCCCAAAATTCTCGAATGTCCCCGATCGGGTCCAGAGGTCGATGAGCCGGGGAATTATGTTCTCGAGAATTGCATGCATAAAGTCATGCGGGAACGAGGTCGGAAATTCAATGGACGAGAGGCGAGCAAAACAGGAGACACCAGTAACACCCGTCTCTCGCGCCAAGTCATTCTCCTCGGTATTCGTGCGTGCCCCGTCGACTGCGACTGCCTGCTGAAGAATCTCCTTGTTTGTACGAAGGGGGAGATTGTGTGGGTCAAAACGGGGTGGGTCGGTACCGGCCCAGGTTCGAGAAAGCGGCACGTAAAGCGTTGAATTGGGATCCCCATAACGAACACCGTGTATACAGCATGCGCGGCACGGTAAGCCCCCATTCACCCCCTTCATACACATCATCTTTGCAATGGCGGGGATGTCGCCAAAGACGGTAAGCAAGAATGCACGCAAGCAAAATGCCACGCGCGTACTACCACTGAACGCCGGAATCCCACGCGCGAGATCCTCGAGTTCCGCGATTAGTGGCTCCAGGAACGAGCCAATGTCCTTTGGTTCGCGCGGCCCTGGGATGACGCCTACGCATAGGATGTGTTCAAGACGGCAGCGGAGTTTTGGCGGGAGGTTGTAGTTGAAGACAATAATTGGCCAACAAGTGCTTTGCCGCCTCTTGAATGGCTTGAAGCCATCCGCTGATACTCCTAAGGCCATATCGGTGGGCAGTTCAAAGTGACGGTGGTCGAGTAGCTCGCCACGAACCATGACGCGCCGCTTCCGCAGGCGGTGATAATGTGTTCCGTCAAAAATATCGCCGCTGACTCCGCGGCGAAATTTGTACTGGTCGCGATAAGTTAGGTGCTCGGCCATCTTGGGATCAAGGTGCATGTTGCTGAGTCGAGGGATAATGGGTACATAGAGGAATACGCGGCGGGGTTTGCGTTGGCCAGGTCGGTCAGGGTCGGGCTTGTACCGGGGTTGACTGCAGTGGAGGCAACGGTCAAGGGGTTTGAAGGTCCCCGTGTATGCCATACAGGAGCCGATACAACAATCAATGAACGTGCCCTTCAGTCCGGCAAGCGTCTGGATGTGGCGACGGATTTGATATTCGCTCGGCACATCGTCAAGCCGACCTTTGAACGCGCGGCGGAGTTTGTCAAACACGGCGCCGGTGATATTCGTGTCGACCCTGTAGTTAAAGGCCTCAACAATGAGCATGTCATCATCGTCAAGCATAAAACCTGTATCAAGTTAACATAAAATTCCATGTGCGCGTGAACTAACTTGCCTCCGTCTCGCACGATTTCGGCTACAAGCTCCTGGTCAAGTATATCCTCTGAATTGAGCCCTCGCGGCCAATATTCCAGGTCTGCAAGCGTTGGGTGTCGCGGATGCGCATCGGGATCCTCCTCCTCCTCGATTGTCACTCAAGGTAGTCAAGGAGCGGGCGTGGGACCTGCGGCTTGATTAGACGGCCCGGCGCCTGGGGTGGCGAAGTCGTCGCACATTTCGACATCTACCGGCGACTCGGCGCAAGGAGTAGCTTGGCGTTTGCGCCTAACGGGATGGCGGGAATCGCGTGGGTAACCGGGGCAGTTGCGTCGTTGCTGCCGACGGCGAGCAGCCGCCTCTACACGAGGATCGAGAACAGCATCAATATGCTGCATGTACCAGTTGCGCTCCCGCTTCTCCGGGTTGCACCCGAGGATTAGGTGCCGGCGTATAGTCTTGCGGGATTTCTTGCGTGCGGGGCAGTCCGGGCAGTCCATGTACGGCGAGAGTTCCTCCTCGTTCTGTCTGAGGGGAGGCATGGCTAGCAGAACATTAGCTTGAGTGACAAAACATACAAATTCAAGTAAAATCCACGTACCTGGACTTGCGCACTGCGTAGAGTGGTAGTAAATGGGATGTGCGATGGTGGGGGTTGCATCTGCGTCGATTAGCTGGGTTTTGTTGCCTGTAAAACGCTCGTAAGCTCCACAATCGGTGTGGGGAATTAGTATGGGCGTACCTCGAGCTGCATCTCGTCACTTTGCGGCGCATATTGCGTCGGTGGTAAGAAACAAGGTCGAGGTGTTAAGCTAGCACAAGTTTGTGAGCTTTCGCTCAAAATTTGCGAAAAAAACTGGCGATTTACTTACCACTACCCGTTAACAAACACCAGGCTCCACAATCGCCAACGATAAGTCGGTATTGCAAAATATGGCTGAAAAGCGCACTGGCGGGGTTTGGAGTGCGAGGCTATGACGCAAACCCGACATATTGTTAGGTATAGAGGCTTCAAAAAAGCGACGCTTAACTTACCTTGTGCACGCGTAATGCCCGATCCTCGGCCTCTGGTTGCACTGACATCGAGAGACGATGACAAAGTCCAAGTAGGCACCATCAAACCCTGACCTGCGGTTGTGGATAAAGTGAGTCAAAAATTTGAGATAAAAAGCAGAAGAACTTACTATGCCAGGTGTTTCATGTGCCGGTGACAGCCGTACTATGTTAGTATCGAAAAACGTGGCCGAAACAACGCTAACGCCACCAATATTAAGGCAGTGATGCAGAGAGGACTGACGATTGTGAAGGCGCGAACGCGCCTGTTTGCGCCTTCACAATCACATGCAAAATTCTGGCCAAACATAAGTAATTCTTCAAAGCTTGTCCGAACAAACGTGAGTTAAAAAATATATGAAGTTACCTTACGCAATCGATATCTACAATCGACAATTAAGGAGCAACTCCCATAAAAAAGACAAATCTGAGCGAGGAGCGCAGTTCTTGTCTACAAATGAAGGTTAGTCCGCACGTACTGCGCGATTGGCAACACGTACTCACAATGTTCCCGGTCGCCGGTTTTAGGTGACGTCAAACTGCCTGGGATTTGAGCGGATGGCCAAAAAATTTGTTCAGCCTTCCGCTAAAACTAGACTCGAACGTAAGTGAAAGCAATAGCAACACTTTGAGAATCGGGAGCTCACCTAGCTGGTGACGCAGCTGACGTAGTTCACGATCGTTGGCCTCCGACCGCGCTGACGTCGAGAAATGAGGTTGAAGCACACAAAAGCACCATCAAAGTTCAGACTAAATTTTGCATGAGGTGATTCAGAGATTTGAGATAAAAATCAAAAATACTTACTCTTGTCGAGTGTTTCATGCGCCGGCCATGACCATACTTCATCATCGACCAAAAATATGACCAAAATAGCGTTAGCGCCATCGGTGTTGGAGCAGTGACGCAACGAGGGCTAACGATCGTGAAGGCACGAACACGCCTATTTGCGACTTCACAACTGCATGCAAAATTATGGCTAAATGTAAGTAATTCGTTAAAGCTTGTCCGAACAAACGTGAGCTAAAAAGTATATGAACTTACCTTACATGATTGATATCTACAATCAACCATTAGGGAGTAACTCCCATTGAAAAGACAAGATAAAACAAGGAGAGCGGCCCATTTCTACAAATGAACTTTGAGCCCCGTCGTACCTCCGGGGGCTCGTGCATTTGACACTCCGGTTGGGGTGGCCCGGCGCTACGCGCCGGGCCGCTTCCGGGCCGTCTTATGGACCCTGCCTGTCCCTGCTGAGTCAGGACCGTCCTTGCATTTAGAGTAGACGAGGGTTAGTCTGGGTGTGCTGCACAATTGGCAACGAGTACCCACGATGTTTCGCCGTTGCGGATATCAAGTAACGTTAAACCGCTGGACTTTAACTAAAATGGTCCAAAAACACATTCAACCTAGCGCAAAAATTAGACTAGAGCATAAGTAAAAATGACAGCAATACCCCAAAAATTGGGGGCTCACCGGTGTATCGAGCAAGGCTGACGTGGCGTGAGGTCGTCGAAAAGCCCAAGTCCATTCAGTCGGCTAGTCACATCATTGCCGATCAACCGGCCCGGTACAGCTTGACATCACGAGCTTACCGATTGATGTCACGAGCTCCATGGCCCGGATGCAAAGATATGGTGGGGCAATTCCGTCATCTAACTTGGCCACCACCACGATGCGCGTAGTCCCGAACCCCTGTGCGACCACGCCTTTTGAACGGCCGCCGTAGCAGCCAAACTTTTTCTAACTCTCACCCCCCCCCCTCTTTCCTGCTATACGGTGGGTTTTTTTTTGCCACTTAAAATCTGATTCAACTTGCCTGTGCTTGCCTACCCATCGTCCCTCGCTCACACTCCACATGGCCAAGAAGGATAAAAAGGGAAAGGGAAAGGGCAAGGCTCCTGCCCGCGGAACCGACGACGACAGCGACGACAAACTCCGCGCTGCCCAGGCTGCCCTCAACAAATCGGCCGAGGAGACAAAAAAGACGGTTGATCGCCGCAAGAAGTGCGGCGATAACAATGGGGACTACGACGGCCCGGCGTTCGGCAAACCCGACGACGACGACGAGCCTACGTCCGACGAGGAGGCTGACACCATTGAGGAGAACCGCCGACTTCGTAGTAAGTAACCTTCCCGTATCTGTTTAGTACTTTTACTCACGGTTCCAACTTTAGATGAGTTGAAACGCATTAAGGCCACGCTCGAGCAGGCCGGTCTGCGCGACCAGATGACCGCTAACGCTACGCCCGGCGCCGGCAGTTCCAGTACCTGGTCTGGCGGCGGCAGCTCCTGTTCCCGGCTTGGAGGCTCGGATGTTGAACCAATACTCCGTGCTCCAGAGAACCCAAGCAAGAAGCGGCGGTCGGAGAAGAAGGGGAGGAACAGCAACGATGACGGCGACAACAACGACAACGATTTCCCAATCAACGACGACGACGACGATGAGGCCAAGATCCCCGTGCCTGCCACCAAGGGCTTGATCAGCGCTGGCATAATCCGCAAGTTAATGGGTCTTAAGGGAGACAGCGGCAGGAAGCGTTGGCTGCAGATTCGTGTAAGTAATTATTTTTGTGTTCTTTGTCTTTTGTCCAAACCCGTTTTCATCCTTCCATTGTAGAGCGACGTTCGGGACGTCAGCACCCGTTCGAAGCTGGACCTTAGCCAGTACTTCCTGAATCAAGACACAACTCGTTTGGCTCTAGTTTACGACACGGTAAGTATCTTTACTGGGCTCTGTTTTTTTGTCTTGGACTAATTCTCACGAAGCTTCGCCGACGCAATCCTGAGTTGGGCCGGTTCGCAAACAATTGGGCCACCGAATACTTGGTCCAAGAAGTATTCGGTCATCGTCGGACGCACTGGTTGGCGAACAACAAGAGCGACACGTCCTCAAGTAAGTCCAACGCCATCTATACAATTCATAAATAATTATATACATAGGCTCCGAGATGACGGATGATGAGACCGAGCACACCGACGACGATTGGGAAGTCATTCGTCGGAAGCGAAAGGAGAGGGCGGAGCGCCACAAGCAACGGCGCAAGGAGAAGAAAGATCGGAAGAAGGCGGAAAAGAAGGCGGAGCGGGACAGGGAGAAGAAGGAGAAGGAGAAAGACAAGGAGGAGGAGGCGAGGCGCAAGCAGAAGGCGCGCGAGGATCGCGAGCTCGAGCGCGACAGGGTGGAGCGCAAGAAACACGAGCAACGGAGGGCGAGGAAACGGCAGGAGCGGCTGGAGCAGTTAGAGCGGGAGGAGCGGGAGAGGGAGGAGCAGGAACGGGAGAGGGAGAAGGACAAGGCGAGGGACAAGGCGAGGGACAAGGCGAAGGAGAAGGCGAAGGCGAAGGCGAAGAAACCGGTGAAGGAGAAGGAGAAGGATAAGATACCCGATGAAGAGGAGGAGGAGGAGGAGGAGGAGGAGGAGGAAGAGGAAGAGGAGGAAGAGAAGACCGAGGAGGCGCCGCCCAAGAAGGGTACACCGACGAGCGAACGGCAGAGCGACACCGAGGAGTCCACTGCCTTGTCCCCACCCCCACCCCTGCCCCCGCTCTCCCCCAAGCCCAAGTCCAAGCTTCGCCCAAACGCCCGCCCTCGCCCTTCGTCTCCCGAGGCCGAGCAGCCAACGACCAACACCGCAAGTTCGTCTTCGCGTGGCAAAAGGGGCGCGGGTCGCGACAACAATCCGACCCCTCAAGACTCGGCCACCTCCAGCCGCCCTCCTCCCCCCGCCCAGACTTCATCGTATCGTACTCGCGGGGCAACCGCTGCCGCTGCAAAGCGTGCCGCCGGGGAAGAGGCGTCGAAGCCGCCACCGGCCAAGAAGCGCAAGGCCGCAGCACCGAAGAAGTCCGAGCAGAAGCAGAAGTCCGCTGAGGGCGCCGCTCCCGAGGATGACGACGAGGCGGCTGAGGACAATGGCGCCGAGGATTTCGAGTAACCGGTGCGCCCAACAATAATTTTTGTGAGCATCGCACGCTATTTTCCATTTTTGCATGCGGTTTAATACACGAACTCGGTCTCATTTTGCTGACTTTTCCGCTTTCCGACACCAAATTTCCGCATCGTTGCGCACGTTTTATGTACTGTCGCGAGCTAATTGTTTGTACGTTTTGGACCATTTTCTTTTGGGCCACGACACTATTTTTGGCTAACGCGAGGTATATTTTTCGCCAACGTCGCAATTTCTCATGTGTTTCCATGTGTTTTATGAACGATCCAAACCTGTTTTTTCTGCGCATGAATTTTTTTCCATGTATTCAAATCTGGTTTTCCCCTTTTTTTGCGATTGTTTTACACACGCTCGCACTCGAATTTTGCATCTCCCACGTGTACTTTTGAATCTGAAGATACGAGAAATTTCGTATCAAATATACCGTTTTTTGCTACTTCTCCGAGCTTGTTTGGCGCTATTCAGCCTAACTAACCGAGTGATCAGCTGCATTTTTTCGCGTCAAATGACCTGTTTATACAGTCGTTGGATGCTCGAAATCAAGCTATATATGATCTAGTTCATGCTTTCAGAGATCGTGAAAAAGCGCTCCAATTTGGGCTAAAACCTGTCCGAGACCATTGAGAAAAGTATTCAAACCACAGCAAAAATGTACAAATACGTGTTTGGAACAGGCGAAAATTTGGTACAACCATACTTAAAATTCTTTGCCCGAACATCCCAAAAAATGCCTCACCAGATAGTCCAAAAAACAGGGTAGATACAAGCCCTCAGAATCGTGGCGGAAAAATAGGTGGAAGCACCCCAAAAATGGACACCTAAATAACAGGTCTTAAAAGCCCAGAATCTAGGAGCCGCGACCCGTTTTTCCTGTATATGAGCAAGGAAAAACACCTCAAAACGTACAGAACCCGCAACCTAAATTTTGGGTTGTCCCCCACACCAAGTGGCGGTGCCTCCATAGGTAAGTGCCGACTCGTCCGTATCTCTTGTATTGTAGTATTCTCCTATTACTACTATAGCTTAATGTTTTCAATCAAATCCAGATGAATCATAATATAGATTTTTAGTTAATTTATACATGCAGGACTATAAGACTATGTCGGAAAGTTTCATTCTGAGTGATAAGTACCTGTAGGGCGTTATCATGGCCAGGTGCGTATCATGCATGATACTTGGCATGAACCATGATCATACTCACGTATACCAGGGGTAATAATTTACATCTAAAAGATTTTTGTTACTTGATTTTATGCACTTGTATATTTATTATTGTCGATTTTTGAATGTGTTTATGGCCCGTTAGGATCACCTCCGAACTTCGACACCGGGGCTCGAACCCGGCACATACGCAGTACAGCGTGATGATATAACCACTACGCCAACTTACAACTGTTTCTTCAGGAGCCTTCACGTTTATGTCACCGACAGGTACCATGTGAAACATAAACTTTCAAGTCGAGTAGAGTTATTTATTGGTATATGACTTGTAAAATCAGACGTCTATAAAGCTCACTTAGGGTGTTAGATCTTGTTCCCGGCTCTGAATACCCCCAAGGTGCAACGCTGAGGCTTTGGAGCGTTGACCGGGCTAACTTTTCTGTCGCTCATGTAAGCGCTTACCCAGTCATAAAAATTAGATATCACGCTCCAGTTGCATGATCATAAGCCGGTCATGACTTTAGGCATGATCATGACATGGCCGTGCCGTAACCGAGTTATGATCCCCACCTACCAGCCCCATCCCATGGTTCATGCCAGTAATAACTACCAATTGCACGTAAAGAAACTTTCCGACATAAGTCCAAGTACTTGAACAAAATTAAAAACAATGAACCTATTCGTTCAGTTAGTAAGTTTCAACTAAATCGAATCAACCGACTCACATGTTAGCAC
>WSTJ01001263.1:0-13911 GCA_019623705.1 Ceratobasidium sp. 428 | reverse complement strand
AATACAATCTATCCAGAAAACCCACTCGCGAGACTCATAGCCCCACTCACGGCCGCATCCCCCACAAACTCTACACCTGCAACAACACCCCGTCCCTCATCCGCTGCATCCTCAGCCTCTCCAACTCCCACACCAAGTCCACTCCTAATCCTCCCAAGCTCATCAACTATCAAAGCTCTATACTTTTTAATCCCGACCAACGACCCGCCAAAGCACAGAATCGTTTCCTCGGGCCGGGCAGCCTTAGGCGAGATACGCGCGGGGCCAGGAGTAGTAGGGATCATGAGTGAGTTGATATGTTCGGCGAGAGAGCGAGCGGCGGTTCGGAGAACTATGAGCGCGTCTGGGTCGTGATCATCGAATGCGCTTGAGAATACGAGGGGCGTAAGGGATGTGAGGCGGTGTTTGCGTTCGACGAGGTAGATATTTGGGTTGCCATTTGTCTGGCTTTGGTTCGAGGCTGAGACTGGTTTGGTCGTAGCCTCATCGACTGGTGGTGTCGCCGGGGCATCAGGCCCAGGGCTTACGGGTGGGGCGTTGGCACTCGCACCCCCAGTGGGATGGACAGGTGGGGGGTCAGCGGTGTAGACGACGCTGAAGAGGTCCGGCGGGGCGGAGATTTCAAAGTGCGTAAAGATACGCGCGCGTAAGGTAGGTTTGTTGGTAACAGGACTGATTTCTGATTGAATATCTTCGGGCTCTATGATAGATCATTAGGACACAATCTGTAAAGGAATAATTAAAACTCACCTTCGGAGTCAACATCCACCAACGTTCGATCCCACTGTGTAAGCAAATACCTAACCGCCGTCCGTCCAACAAAATACCCACTCCCCTCATCTCCTAAAATCCATCCCCATCCTCCACTCCTACCCAACTCTACAAGCCCGGTACCACCGCTTTCCTTCCGCTTGAAGCTCATGCAATTACTCCCCGTGCCGGCAATCACAACCACAGCCGATTTAGCGGACGGGTGTGCGCTAAGCGGCGAGGCGAGGAGATGTGTGTCATTGGCGATTGTAAGGTTAGGTATCGATATTGAGAGCAGATCAGAAAGGGGGGATTGGAGCGCAACCGCGTCTGCGGGGCGATCGCATCCTGAAATTCCAAACCAAACAGCAGAAAGGAGGGGTGAAGGTGGTGGAAGGGAGATCTACAATACGTTGTATCCATCAGCTATAATCATTTACACTAACTATTCAGAGTATTTACCTGGGCACCAGTTACCTTGGTTAGAGCAGCCTCTACGGCGACCTTTACGGCCCGCAAAAACGCAGTCATTCCAACGTCCGTAAAGTTTGACGGCCCACCAGTGCCACGCCCTACTACTTTCGCAGAATCATCGACAATAACAGCAGCAGTCTTGGTTCCACCGCAATCAACGCAGAGAAAGAGTTTTCGCTGGGTAGTCATTGTGGAGATTAACGGAGTTCTTGGAGCGCCTCAAGCGTTCGTCTAACAGAGGTAATTTATAGTTATTTTTCGATAGTGGAGATCTTGGTAGAATATCAAGGGGATCTGTATAAGGTCTCGTGAATGTCCGAGGCCCCCAGATGAACGTTGATGCACATGCTGAGTAGGAGGTCAACGTGGTTCGAACTAGAGCCGAGCTTGGCGGCTAACTCGAGCGGAACAAACCGGCTGGTCATGCACATGGCCTGCATTTTTGTATAGGACGTTTCGGTCGTACATACGAGATTAAATTGTACAGCCAATTCATTTACATTAGATTACAGCCGATATATGCATCCTGCTATGTCAAACAGGTGAGCTGGCTGAGTTGCCTCCCATTGGCTAGATCATGTGGCAATAGGCCCGGTCAGAGTTGGCGCTCCGAACGCTCCGAACTCTCCGAACGCTCCAAATGCTCGGAATGACTAAGCTTGAAGCGTGGTCAGCACCACGTAATCCCGCGGCGACCACTATAATGCACGGCCCAGAATACGATTTTTGTGATTATATTTACACCAGAGTGCTCGAAAGGGCCAGGACCATCCAGCTGTAACTTTCTGGTGGGAGCTATACTTACTCCTTCCTTTATGGCAGTTAAAAAGATAGCAGAGCTGCTGAATTACATAATGCTGTCCGCGCTCATAGCTTAGTCATTCGGTGCGCTCGGAGCATTCGAAGAGTTCGGAACGTTCGGAGCCCTCAACTCTGACCGGGCCTAATATCTGTTCTGACATGTTATGATGAGTGGCAACTCGTTCGCGTAGCTTTAAGCAATCCACCACAATCGTCATCTTACTAGTGTCTCCAGAGTACTTATTGGCGTATAAAATACCGGATACATGCCATCCATAGAACCAGGAACATACAAGATCGTGAACGTCCACAGCAGCACATGCATCGTCAATTACCCGGATCGGCCATGGGAGGCAGTTTGTTGGCGTCGGCTCGATGGCCTCAAAAATCACCAGGTATGTTTTTTTCGGTAGAAGTAACATTATTGTTGACTTTTCTATTGCTACAGTGGTATGTTCAACGCTCGGGAGAGGGCTACCACATACAGAACTGTTTGAACGGCATGTATCTTACGGTTACTGAGACAAGCGACACAAAACCACCCGCCAAGATCTTTTGTGGACGATACCCGACAACATGGGAGTTAAATCAGGGAAATGAGGACCACGAAATATACGTGTGAGCCAAGCTAAAATGATCCAACCGTCTCAACCCCTCTGACTTCCGCCTAGAATCAAGCAAGCTGGCGCTGACCGTGTCCTTGATCTTGGAGGCGCCGGTGCGGCACATGATGGAAATCAGGTATACCTCATCTTGAATTGAGGAAATCTATGAAACTGATTACGGTGAGGTAGATTTATACATACCCTCAACGCAATTGGTGCGCTTGGAGGAGATGGAGATTCGAGAGATTAAGGTCGGTAGTTCTCAATTACGCCGCTGTAACACTCAAGTTTCTGTATAGCGACGACACCGGCGAGCGGGAGCAGAAGTTATTCAAAGAGATTCAAGCAAATAACAAACGAATTGAAAAGCATGCACAGCAAATCAAAGAACAAAACGCCCGGCTGGCTGAAAAAGATAGCCTCATCACGGAACTGAAAGCACAACTGGAATCTCGAGACAATGAGCTTGACAAGGTCAAGTTCGAGTTAGATCAAAAATCTACTCTTGCGGCCCAATTGCAAGACGCACTCCGTCAAGCGAGTGAATCGCTCGCAACACAGGGTAGAGACTTATTGCGAGCGAGGTTCAGAGTATGCACGGTCGTTTGGAAGGCGAGCTCACCCAACGGAGCGAGATGAATAAGCTATGGGAAAGAGTTGATAAACTCGAGCGGCTGGTTACTGAGGTGAGCATATCTCCCTCTCGTTAAATACACCTCAAGTTGTGACGTTTATTTCTTTATCAAAGTTGGCGAGCCAGATTACCAAGCCCAATAACGTACCTTGATAGTTTGAATGTACTTTTGCTATTGGGCTTCGTCAGACTGAGTCGACCATACATATGTCGGGCCATGTCGTATACACCTGACGCTTGGTGGTTCATTTCGCCCTCAATCACGATACCTTGTCTCCAAAGTCGCTCAATAGTTAGGCCCCGAATATACACGGCGCTTGAGCGTGATTATATGCGCCTGCTGGCGCCAGGCGTTTGGCACAGAATGGACATGTAGAGAATCTGAGATTCAATTTCAGCTCGAATAAACATGAAGTCAGTCTGGCAATTGTGATACGAGCGAGCTGTAAATCAGGGGATAGTACCAGTACCAGTGGCCTTCGCTTACTACGGAAGTAAGCCGAGTCAAACAGAGCTCGATTTCAGACCTGTGCCAACCGATTCGCCAGTCCAGGTGGCGAGGTTTGCTGTGGCGTGTTGTGGTGAGTGGCAAGTGATTGGGAGTGATTTGTACTCCACTACAATCGTCCGAGCCGTACTAGTGCCTTCGGAGTACTTGTTATATACGAAGTACTAGCCAAATGCCACCTGTGCAACCAGGAACATATAGGATTGCGTGTGCCGCCAGCGGTACGTTTATTACAACTCATCTAGGGCGGCCATGGGAAGTCGTTTGCTGGGAGAGTGTACATGGAGCCAGAAACCAACAGGTACATTGGCATCGGACAAAACGGTACGCAGACTGACCTACCTGCGTTGGGCGAAGTGGTATATCCAACACTCTGGAGAAGGCTATCATATCAAGAACTGCTTGAACGGCATGTATCTTACGGTGGCCGAGACATGTCACACCAAACCACCAGCCAAAGTATTTGGCGTACCCGATGTTAAGGTGTATGATTAGTCAGCATGTGACTGACTCGGATTGTTGACTCGTACGCATACACGTACCTTCGTACGTGTAGTATTGTCTTATATGTATATGCTACGTGTGTGTAACACGGAGTGTATGATGTGTTCATACGTGTATTATACTATATAAAGAGCTCTGTAGGAGCATAATCCTACAGGCCGTTGAGCCTCACCGAGAGGTTATCACACCTCACTTACGAGCTTAACAGCTCGAGTCGCTCAGAAGCACCCATACACATTATCACCCGACAACGTGAGAGCTGAATCAGGGAAACGAGGACTATGAGATGTACATGTGAGCCAAGATAAAGAGTCCCGTCGTTATAACTTCTTAAGAGCTGATTCTCGCTTAGAATCAAACGAGCGGGGCCCCGGCTCCCTGTACTGTGTTTTCCACACACGTCGGGGCGGTGTATCATTCGTACTGCGCCTTTCTCACGCATCGAGGCAACTCATCACATGTGCTCCGCACGCGCTCCCGCCCTTCCTTGAGCGCTTATACACGCGGCCACCCTTCCTATATGCGCTTTACACACACGCTTGGCTTACACACGCCTTCTGGCTCGAACCTAACCATAACGGCCTTGAGCTAGCCCACCTGACAAACGTTGTTGGGCCAACGCCGGTCAACACCATCTCGGAGGCGCCCCCGCTGGCGTCAAATACGGCCGCCAACGCTCACGTCCGGCCTTGGCCCCTACTCCCGTCGGGGGCGGCCGCATCTGCCTCCCGCGAGCACGCTCGCGACTCGACCTTCCCCGCGCATTGTGCCCGCGCAAGGCCGCGCCGCGTCCTTCGGTTTGGGCGAGTCGCACTCGCCGTGTGGGAGATCCGGCCATGCTCGCGCCGCGTCTAGCGCGCTTGCATCTCCCAACCTCGCCGGCGACTAAGCCGGCTAACGGGGCGTACTACACGAGGCGCAAGCAGCCGCGCCCGGCTTAGTATAGTAAACGACGGGCAGAAAAAAGACCTGAACGTTCGCTGTACTTCGATTAACTTGAATTCTCGGACAGAACTACTACTTTGTTGAGCAGTATCGTTTTGGTGCTGACTACCGTCTCCTGTATAGAGACTATCGAGTAACAGGGCCTAGTCCTAAGAAAATTTACTGGCTACGGTAAACTACGTGGCAAAAGCCGTTTTGGTGTAGGCTAGTCGCTATCGAGTCAATCATCTTCATCAATGAAACTTCCTACAACCGCCTTCACACTTGAGTTTTGATTACTAAACGACTTTGAAGGCGAGGTGAAACGACTGCAGCGCGAACGTGGGCTATCGCGATCATGATCGAACCGAACACAATACCCTTCGCTTTATATGGTACATAGATGCGTATGGTTCAACCCATAAGTAAGCTTGTAATAGTGGAAGACAACCACCTTCAATTTGCACTTGTGTGGCTAAGACGCTCCCAAATAGACGCGAGCTAATATACAATTCTTCCGTGTTAGTTTGGAAAGGTCACGTAGATAGTAACTTACTAACCTGTGTCCTTAAATGAGGAGCTGAGGGCCGATTCTTCGGCTCAGAATCCCAGCAACGTGTGAGTAGTCCCCAAAACTCATCCTCCATGGCTTTTTCGGGAAAGATGAGGGAGAGATCTGGGCGCGCGGGAATCTCCCCTTTGACTCCAACTTGAATGGAAAGTGCTATTGGTTGCGCATAATTCGCAAAAGGAACCTCCCCTGTAACAATTTCCTGAGCCGTATGGAGATTGTCAAAGAGGGGCACCAAGCACTAATGATGCATATGCTCACGAGTACTGTCTGATATTAATGCAAATCAGTTCATCACATTCATCAAACATAGTAAGTCGACAGCTTACCATTCCAAACGAATAAATATCAGTCTCAATGCTAGGCTTGTCGCTATTGCCATTAAGGAGTTCCGGTGCCTACCACCATGGGTAAAGCAAGGTTATGTTTTGGTGGCTATAGACTCACTGCATAGCGGAGGGTCATTCCAAAGGTTGTGGTTGACGAGAACTGAAGGCTTGTTTCGCATACGAGAAAGGAGCTTCTAAAACCGGCAACCAGGGGCGTATGATCGTTGGATATAAGCACATTAGCCTGCGTATAGGCATATGGCGTTGAAATGTCTGACACTGCAACAATGACTTACGGGTTTAATGTCTCCGTGTACCTGCGGAAATCATCCAGCTGTTTGAACTTATTGACAAGATGTACTTACAATTCTCCGCGCGTGGATGTGTTCAAGCGCCTCTACCAATTGAACACACTAGGAAAGC
Organism: Ceratobasidium sp. 428; assembly: GCA_019623705.1. NCBI lineage: Eukaryota > Fungi > Basidiomycota > Agaricomycetes > Cantharellales > Ceratobasidiaceae > Ceratobasidium > Ceratobasidium sp. 428. The sequence goes on along the minus strand of WSTJ01001263.1, from coordinate 7,388 downwards.
CCTGATTAGTGTGTTCCCAGAGGAATACTAGGCAGCGTACCACTCGAATACGATCAAATGAGGAGTGTGTCCTCATAAACCTGCTCAATGAACCATTCGGCATCCACTGAGAGATGATGGCCACCCGCTCCCGAAATAAAGCAACCCCCCGCATTCGCAAAACTCCTGGGTGGCTACATTTTGACCAGGTGTAGATCTCCTGCGCTGTGTACTGTTACAAGAAAACAAGAGAAGCACCCAGTTAAGTTACGCTACCCAGCGTCGGCAAAGTTGCATACCTTCAAGACCTTAGAACCGGCTCCTGACCTAGCGAGTGCTGACAGGTTCGAGAGGCATTTGACAGCAACTTCTGTTCCATCTTGAAGCTTAGCAAAATACACACTGCCACGCTCACCCCAAGCAACAGGTTCATGAGAGGCACTGTCGAGGTCCAGGTCATTTGTAACATCTTGAATACCATGGTCAATCAGACATTTGATAATCTCTTCAATTCTGGGAGATATTGCCTGCGCAGAGGATTCTTCAATGTGTGAGGGCCGACCTCTTTCGCACCTGTTGGCAGTAGCATTGGAATTTAGTGGTAACTAATTGGAAGCTAAAACTTCTTGCATACCGTTCGACCTCCTTCAGCTATGGTATATTGGAAGTAGGGTTTCAGAAGACTGAAAAAATCATTGAGGCTGTACCTTACACGACTCCAGATCGATTTCGCGTCTGGGCGAGATGTGGACACAAAAGACCAGGAGTCTGATAATATTTCCCATAGTAAGTCCGCTTGAGTCGAACTGAATGAGGCGAATACTATTGGTCTTTCCGGCGTTTCTTTATCAATGCACACTATTCGGAGTACTGCTAGGTCGTGCTTTTTGTGAAACGGCGGATGTCCCGTAACAGCTTCCTGTGGTGCGGCTCAGCCGGGTATACAAAACCAGGCTAGGGATAGGAGTACAGTGCTACTTACTAGCAATGTCTGGGGTAACAAAGGTTTGTTAGTTAACCTCCAGACAGCTAAAAGGCTTACCATTCCAAGCGCATATATATCTGCCTCTTTGCTTCGCATCTGGTCTCCCGATAGAATTTCAGGGGCCTGAGGAAATATAACTAGGGTCAGGTTGTTAGAGTATAAGAGTATATAACGAAGAGATGCGTACCGCCCATCTTGTAGAGAACCCTGGAGAATCGGTAGTTGTTGTGAAGTGCAAGGTGTTCTTTTTTAGCCGAGTACATCCAAAGTCGGCAAGCTTTGCGACGCCTTCTCGAGAGATAAGGACATTTCCCTAAACAATACGCCACTCCTTTATCGTACACATCAGTCGGCTATCACCTGCACATACACTTTTGATGTCCCCATGTATCTGAAATATGTTATAGCCTACACACCGGTCACTGATTTAAATATCATGAAGCACTTACCGCGCCAAGCTCATGTAGATACGCCACGCCGGAAGATATCTCAATCAACTAGTTGACGCCATATAGTCTTGAGGTATGGGTTGGGACAAAGTATATATACCTACCAGCTTAGAGCGTTGCACCGTGGGATTGAGTTTAAGGTATCCAAGAAGATTGCCGTTGTCCATCCAAGGTGAAATCATAGCCATCTGGTCTCGAAATTGAGCAAGCCCTATTAGCGGAAGCACATTATCGTGTCGTAGGCGAGACCACGTATAAAGCTCGAGAGCTGCGCGCTATAGAAGGATGTGAGAGTAGATAGCACCGCACCAGAATTCGTACTATACCTTCAAGATCTTATGCCTGTCGGTATCGTCCTGCTGAAGGTAAAACCTTGCGCATTTTATGGCTACGTGAGTCCCTCCGTGTAAAACACCTTTGTATATATCACCAAAGCCACCTCCATCGACAGGAGCACGTCCACAACCCTTGAGATCAAGTTTATTTGTTACGTTGGGGCACTGGTGGCTAACGAGAATTGCGATAATTTCAGAAGCAGACTAACAAGATCAAGTCTTCCGAGTGATTATCAGGTGAATCAGCCAGTCTACAGCCACTTACCATGGCGCTAGACACTGTGTTAACTGGGTCGCCATTGAACCCTACATACGGAACGGCTTAATGCACGATCATGCGAGCTATTGAGGCATTGCTACCATTTCTGGCTGACTCCATAGTGGCGTAATCACCAAGCAAATCGCGGCCGTAGTCAAGGTGCTATTCGAAGTCAGATGACGAAGGTGCTGGTGGGCTGCTCACACTGATACCCGATAGGCGCTCGGTTTTATATTGGAACTGAGCGCTTACGCAATGTCCCCTATCATAAGCCAATTGCAACTTTGCGTTATGCAGATTTTCTAAGCCGTACCTTAAGCGCTCGGGCAGCGGAATACAGTAACTCCGAGGAGTGGGTTACTGTATTAGTGTAAGGTAGGGCTTACTCAGATGTAAGTAACCTTATCTAACTAGAAGCGGCCCTCACGGGCCACTGACCTCGCTACTGCCTGATGGAGTCTAACGCGCACAAATCAATCGCATACACCAAGCCGTAAGGAGTTGAAAACACACTACACACCCTACACCCGGACTCGGAAACTCATAGACTATGTTGTGCTCTGTTGACTCAGCTCGATGCTTTTGCGCACGCACCGCAGAGGGCGCCCAATGGGCGCCCTCTGCGGTGCATGCGCGCTTAACATGTCCGCTGGGTGGGATCTCAGAGGCCGATGATTGATTGAATACGATTCGTACGACTGTGAACTACGCTTTGGAATGTCGTTTCCTCGTTGTCAGCAAGTTTCCTGCCCAACACCCTCGTAGTTATTCGCCAGTTACGAATTAAAGATCAAAAACTTCTATTTAAAACTATTCTACCTGAACGTCGGTAAAAGAGAAGCAGACTCGTCAGGCGAGAATAGCCAGCATGAGAATTACTCTTCGCTCTCACTAGTATGATTTACTCAGCACGCAGCCAAGTTCAACATAGCTCCAACCTTGAACTATTTGCTTATACACCGAACAAAAGTCTCAGCCTGTGTCCGTTGTTGATTAGCTTGTATGCTGAGATGATCAAATTTGAGCTGCTACGGGAGATAAGTGACAACCTCAGAGCCGCAAAAGAACCGTACTGTGAACCAGAGGAGTGAACATCTACTAAGTTACGAGGGTCAACCAGGTTTCTGGAAACAAGCACGTGATGAGACAACTTTTGTCTAGCTCATTTTGAGGCGTCAGAAAGCTGACTAATCATGAGAGTGGTGTGACCTTGCAGTAGCGAGGGGACCGACGATCAAAACCCGTGACTGCGTCAGTTTTTACTATGCGATAGCACGAGCCACGCAGAGATATAAAGATCAGAGAAAGTAGCACAGTAGTAGACACTACGAAAAGTGTATGCGCGAAGTTTGAACGCGAAAATCGAACAGCTGGAGGAGGAGTTCACAAAACAAATAGCACGTTGAGCACTGTCACATTATTGCCTAATGCGGATACGTGAGTAGTCTTCGTGACTATGGCTGTACACAGAGGAACACTAAAGCGGTACTTCAAAACGTTTCCTCACGTATCAAACTCTGATACGCGGCAGCATGAGCTGTAATATGACCTGGAAAGACTGGTAAGATATTTTTTGAACTTGATCTCGTCAAATATGCAAACATGGGCTAAACACTCATGGGTGTCAACCGTTGGTTTGGGGAGGTAGATTACGCTGAGCTCAGCATATATGCTTAAGAGACCTTCAAAAATACGCACACTCAACATCATTGGCTTGCCAATAAGAGGTGGAGATTCGAGTGGTTAAGGTCAATACTTGGTGGCCGTGGGATTGTTACGACACTTACAGATATTGAACAGCGACGACACCGGTGAAGAAAAACAGCAGTTATTGAAGGAGATACAAGTAAAAGACGAGGAAATCAAGGAGAAGAACATGCGAATCAAGGAGCAAAATATTCAATTAAACGAGCAAACTTGTCAACTTGCCGACCAAGAGAATCAGCTTGCGCTGCTGAAAGCACAACTTGCATCTCGAGACGAAGAGCTTAACGAGGCTAGGCTTAAGCTAGAAAAAAAACCTAATCTTCCGGCTCAAACGCAGGATGCAGTTCGTGGAGTGAGTGAGTGGCCAGAGACTCAAGGCGTCGGGTTATCACGGAGCCAAGTACAAGAAACCAACATTCGCTTAGATAAGGAGCTAAGCCGACCGAGTGACGAGTTGAAAAGTTTATAAGAGAAGTTCGATAATCTTGAGCGAATGTTTGTACAAGTGAGTGTCTTATTTTTGCTTGGAAGAGCTTAGAATCATGACGACCCTTGAACGAAGATGACGAATCAAGGTATCAAGCCCAACAATATTGCTGGATAAGGGACTGTCGAAGACACTGTCAGGCTGTATATACCCTGTTAGAGTCTGGTATTTGGAATAAACATCGGGGATTTTATTGTAGCTCTCTACTGGTAAACATATGAGCCAACCCATTACCTAATCTGTAGCCACCCACGATTATCAGACAGATAGACCTAGGTGTTTGCTAACTTACTCAAAAAAGATACACTAGCAAACCGATCTCCGCCGTTTGAGCTATAGTACCAAAAGACTATGGGTACGTCAATCTCGATGATGGCTGAAATGCTGGAGGATGGGTTAGGCTTGCTGTCCCCTGATTGGTTGGAAGCGTGGCGAAGTTTGTTATGGCACGTTATGGTGAGTGGCAACGCACGTGTGGCTTGTTTCTTGCCACCACCGATATCGTATCGGTCTAAAACCTCTCTAGTCTTAACCAAATGGCACCCGTAGAGCCTGGAACATATAGGATTGTGAATGTCGCCAGCGGCACATGTATAATGGCTTACAAAGACTGGGACGCCGTCTGTTGGCGCAGGCATGAGGCGATGGACCAACATGTACGTCCACACTTGCCAATACAACACACTGCTCATGTTTCTTCGTCACTTGCCACAGTGGTATGTACAGCGCTCCGGCGCAGGCTACCGTATCAAAAACCGGATGAACGGCTTGTATCTCGTGGTTTCCGAAACGACGGATACAAACCCACCAGCCAAAGTCTTTTGTGGGCGGTATCCGACGACATGGGAGCTAAATCAAGGGATCAAGGACTATGAGATGTATATGTAAGCTGAGGGATACTGATGTGATTAGGACGCTTTTGCGACTGATGTTTACCTCAGAATCAAACAAGCCGGCTGTGATCGTGTCGTTGACCTCGACGGGTTTGGTGATGCGCGTGATGGTAACGAGGTGACTCCCATTTACTCCTTCGGGTGAGCTGTGGCTTAAAAGCGAACCTCACAGCTTCATACATTCACCCAACTCGATTGGCTCGCTTGTAGGAGATGGAGATTCGAGCACCTCAGGTCAGTACCCCTGAATTCTGCCATCGAAACAGCGACCCATATGGCCCGAATAGCGACGAAACTGGCGAGGAAAACGAGGATATATTGAAGCAATTACAAACAAAGTCGAAAGAGGTTGAAGAGAAGGATAACGAATTGGCCTGGCTTAGGAAACAACTCACATCCCAGGCTGAAGAGCTCGCCATGGCCAAACTCGACCTAGCTCAGGGTTCTGCAGTCTTGGCTGAAACGCAAGAAACACTTCGTCAAGTTAGCGCATCACTCGCGGTCCTGGTCAAGCAATCCGTTCCCAATGAAGTCCAAAGCGCAATGAAGCATCTGGAACAAGAACTAGCGCAGCAGAAGGAGAAGTCCAAAAGGTTGGAACAGCAACTCGAGGAGCTTGGGCAGAAGGTTGAATTTTGTTGTAAGTTTGGCTGTACCTGATACTGCTACCACAGATTCTGACGGGCTTTTAGCCGAATGATCCAGCTTGATGTCCTGAGAATCATTTGAGGATGCTGGGTTTGACTCTTTATAAATCGTTTCATTCCAATGTCTGAATAAAACATTCTCATTATCGCTAAATCTTAAACTAGGTTCATTCATGTGCAGGCTGAATAAGGAGATGCTCAAGTCGTGCGAGCTAAGCAGTGCAGATCTGTATATGACACACAGGAACAGGATTTTGTACCACCAGCTCGTCAGAATCGCCAACAACATCCCAGAGCCTCGGTCCCAAGTAATGAAAATATAGACCATTCCTTCCATAAACTCAGTTCCTATCCTCATCTGACGGGTCAGCGAGGAACAATACCTAGAACACATCGAAAGCTTAGCATACAAGTAGCCAAACCTTTTGGGTTGACTCACATCTGGCGCGAACGGCCACCGATGAAACTCTTCCACTATCCTAGCAAAATCCTGAACCGAAAGTGCGTTGATGGGCGTCTTGATATTGACGCGTCGCTCTTCAGGTACGTCGGGCCCTGTGAGTTTACTCAGAAGGATTGCTGCGCCGGCTCCCAAGTTTCTACCACAGCCCCACGAATCAGTGCCAGTGAATTCAAAATGAAGGGAATAACGACGCACTGGATAGCCTTTTCCAATGGCGTACTCTTCAGTATAAACAATTGCCTCACTACGTAGTCCCATTTTTCTAGAGTGACTCGCGTCCCTTCTTTTGCAGGAACTAGGACGCGTTCTAAACCTCCGGCCGCTTTCCCGCCTTCTGCCCCCATGATTAACCCCCTCGCATCAGCTGCGCTAATCACTTCCTTCACACCGCCCTCGTCGATTATGCGTTCCACCTCTGCTTTCTCTGCCGAGTTGACTGGGGTTTTGGAATCGGTAGGATTGATCACGGCGCGAGCGATGAGTTCGTTGGCTTCTGCCCGTAGCATAATATGACACTCGGCTAGGGGGTCTATGTTGAGGGCTACGAAGGGTTGACCAATGCGTCTATCAACGGAGTCACTAGATATTCTTAGAGGGTCTCTGGATGAACGAACCTTGCCAGCGGAGTTCTGCTCCCCACAGGCGAAGAATCTGATTTAGGGAAGAAAAGTTTGTTATAGTCCTGCAGCTCTTGGTCTGGTAATACTGGCGACAGTTTGGCTGTCGCCTCGGCGATAACTGTCAACTTGCACCGTGATGATTTCTTTGGCGGTGATTGGACTCTCTATTGCGTCCCACGGCGACGTTAAAAATTGAAAATAAAGTAATAGAGTGAGCGAATGACTTACCTCGAGCATTCGTTTTGCCATTATCCACGACATCCTCACTCGACCATACTTGAATAACCATGACTGCTCGGGTATGGCACGGAATAGTTGCGCGATAAGCTGTTCGCCTACTGGTCCCAAGGGTAAATGGCCGATGAAGTTCAGTGTGGAATGTGGAGCTAGCACGTCGAGGGAAATTAGGGCCAGCCTTAAGTTGCACGATCAAATCAACTTCATACCGGATTTCCAATCTTCGGCGACTACACCATCTAACAACCCTAAATCTCGGATTTCGTCGTACGTTTCCCAAATGAAAGCAGAGTGAGGAAGAACGTGTACTCGGTCGTCGTAGTATTC
>WSTJ01001262.1:0-13915 GCA_019623705.1 Ceratobasidium sp. 428 | reverse complement strand
AACCTACAAGGCAACTTGATATCATGCTGCTCGCACAGCACCATATATCCATCCTTGCTCAACTTGGACTTGTCGAAGTGCATGATCATCTTGCGCGCCTTGGCCAGGCGTACGAGCTCAGTTCGGTCAATGCCAACCGGATCGGCCAAGACACCGCTCCCGTCAATGACTGCGATCGTCTTGTCTGAGCTCAACAAGATTTCGTCTAAAAGAACGCTTCGTCAGCCAAATAATTACCAAGACTTTCACGGAAATCACTCACTTGAACCCAAGTCACCGTCTGGTATCCCAAACTCAAGTCAGCAGCTAATCCATAATTACTGTACTACTAAACTACTCACCAGGACCACCAGTCTGAACCTTGGTCACATCTTTCTCCTTCAACCCAAGCTGCTTATAGATCGCCAACACGTACTGGCGAACCGAGAGCGAGGTCATGCCATACGTGTCGTGCGGGACACCACCGAGCATCTTGGCGCTCTTGCCGGTCGTAAATGACTTCCACCAAGGTGCGCCACGATCGCGTGCGTGGTCTGGCGAATAGTTAGGACTAAATCGATGAACACCAAATAAGGGACACTCACTCGCTGCCCAGTCCATCATATCAGCAGTACCCTCGTCGGGGCCGAAGAACAAGAGTTCGGGCTCTCCATACAAGTCAACAATAGGCTCCTTGATTCCAGGACTATGCCCAGGGATCAGCAAGTCCACGATAGCCTACAAACGCCGCAATTTCAACGCGCGACACCCGGATATAAAGATACGACTACTCACGTCGACGTATTTCTGGAAGCAAAGTTCCGACGGCGCGCCCAAGCTAGGCAAGATAGTACCCTTGGCGCCGCTCTCCGGAATATCCTTGTTCTTGAGCGTCTGTGTCGAAGCAAGCGCATAGTTCTCGTCAAAGAGCATACGCTGATTAATCGAGTAGTTCCTGTGATCCATCATTTAACAAACTTCGCCTCAGCGATTCGATCCAGCGAATACTCACTCCTTATTCCTCGACCTAACGATACGAATACCACCCCTCGCAACATCTCGGAACCTACACACCATTTAGAAACCTCAAAATACTTGCAAGCAGATGACCAACACACCTAATGTGGAACCCACGGAACTCGGATCCAATAACGAAGAACATGCCAAACGGCTGCTTCGGGTATTCGACCTCGGGCAAAAAGTTGGGCGCAAGACGGAAGGACAGGGCAACCTTGGTGGGTTGGTAAAAGTTGGTCTTGAGGACATGTCTATCACAACTTTTATCAGGAAAAATTTTTTGAAACAAATGGAAGAAACATACTTGTTGAAGATGAGGAAGCTCTCTAGGACTTGAAGTTCATGCTTGTTAGGTACAGTCTTGCGTAACTTGTCGTATAATTCCTCGTCAGTCAAAGGTTGCTCGGTGTGCAAGCGTTGGTACGACAGCGTCGGCCTATCAAAAGGTTAATGAATACTTCACAGATCACATGTCTATAAATAACTTACATGAGCTGGCTCGCCTCATCCTGAGCAGGATAATGCGTCATCGCGAAATTGACATAAAGCATTCGAATCTATACATCACACATCAGCCTCGCATTCCAACCCCTAAATTCAGGACACTCACCAAATCAGGATAAGCAGTAATAACCTCCCCAATACTCTCGCGTGTAAACGTCTCTTCCCTAAACCGAACCTACGCCAACTCAATCAGATACTCATTCAATTTGACCCCCAAAACCAGCACGCACCTTGATATTATTCAGAACCTCGGCATGCACCGCATTCGACTCGTCCAGCACATCCTTCAAAGCGCTATACGACGGCCCAAGGCGATTACAGAAGTGCTGGGCAAAGATCCATCCGGCGTAGGCATAGGTCGCTTCTTGAACTGCGTGCGCGCCATGAACGGTTTCGATTCCTGCTCGGCCGCTGGTGGTGGTTCCGCTAGAAAATGAATGGGATAAGAAGGGTTGAGGAAAGTAGGATGGAATGAATTTACCGGAAGAAAGGGTTATCGGGGAGGCAGTAGAGCAAAGAGGCCTCTTTGATGACTTGATGGATTGAGTGCTCGATCGGAGGCGCGTTTGTACTTGGGAGAGGGTTCAAGTACAAGGCTGCAACCATCGCCTCAGTATGAATAGAATGGATATAAGAATTATAGGTCACGCACAGATGATGGTGACGCCATTGGCAAATTGTTCTAAGAGATAATTTCGTCAGTGGTTAAAAATAGAGCTAAATGAGTTACTCACCAACATACTTCCTCGCCGAGTACAGTCCGTAGAAGTGATACAGATCTGACAAGGCACTGAAGAAGTGCTTGGTACCGCCCATGCGATATCCAATAACGACCCGGCGTTCTCGGGTTCCCTCGACCTTTGCACCATGAGTTAATACGTTTTCGCCCCCCGCAAGTTAACTATAAACCTTACCTCAAACATTTCAATAACCGGCCCGTACCTCTCCTCAACATTCCACATAACCTGTTGATAAACCTCCAACGTATTATCCGTCGCCTTCTCCAAGAACGACTTGTCCGACACGGTCCGAATATCCGTACGCTCAACACCATCCTGGTCCTTGATAAGCTTCTTCGCGTCCGCTGGCGGGAACTGGCAGCGCGAAACAAAGTAGCAACGAAGTTGTTGAGAGGCGCTCGCGCTGATCGAACCGCCCGAACGGTAGGTTTCGAGTCTGTAGGCTGTTTCGGGGGAAGATTCGTCGAGGTATTGGGCGTCGATCCTAGGAGGGGAAGATGGGTGAGTTTCGGCGCAACTTTCTTAGGATATAAAAGTAGAGATGTGCGTAGACGGAAATGTCGTGTAGAGAGACGAGAATGGATAAGAAAGATAGGAATGTCGTGGGGTAAGGCGGGGCGTGAATACAACACTCGGCCCGTTTCTGCTATCAGGCGCGCAGTCGGATCGCGTATCCATCTCTTTCTCTCCCAAAGCAGGATCGCGCCCGATCATTCGCAATCCACGACAAGAAACCGAAACCGAAAAAACACGCGTCATTGCTTACCTCGCTTCACAAGTCGCGCCTGGTCCGTCCTGACTTGTTACTCCTGGGGCGCTGGTATGGATGTAGACGGCACGGTCGCCAGAAACTTGTTCCAGGTCGATGACAAGTTTGTTCGCATCGTGTTGGGTAAAGGCCATGATCTTTGCACCAAAGAGGGCGAGAATGTGGTCGGTGATAATAGTGACAGATTCATTCGCAAAGTACGTGTCGTCGATACCAAGAGAGCTGAGATCGAAATGAGTAGGGCATGTCAATGGGAAATGAGGTGACTGACTCGTAGAACCAGCCGACTTCGAGCTTGACGAGTTCCATAGGCATGAAGCCCTTAGAGGCAACGCTGGCCTCGACTTCCTTGCGTTGTTCATCCTTGCGCGTAAAAACAGGCGTAGTATAGCCGCTAAAACAAAGTTATTACACGTATCGATCTAGTTTCGCGACGACATACGGAAGATTTTTGATTTTGTTCAAGCTAACATCACTCGCGTTGCGGTTGGGCGTAGACGTTCCACTACCGGGCACACTGAGGTGAGCGTTGGAAGGGTTGGCGAGCACAGCACGCGCAGCAGGGTCCGGGCGTGAAGTCATAATTGGGGAAAAGAAAAAAGAGAAGATGTAAGCGTAGGCAGAAGGTAGATGAGAGGAACCGTAGCCGAGCCCAGGGGGTTTTATACCTCTACAATTTGAATCCGAAATCACGTCTGAATCTAGCTGTATTCGCACAGCTCACGTTCAAGTCAACCAGCTGATTGCGACATATGTACGCCCCCGACCCTCAGAAACGCCCCAACTCACGGATCACCCGCGTCACGAGCGCCCGCAATGGGTCACGCGCACTCCCCAAGCGTGTTTCATCCCGAACGTTCCTTTGCGTGTAAAAGACAATCTGTCCCTGCTTTGTTCCTTGATAGTTCTATTAAATTTCCTTTAGCCGCAGCCCGTGGCCTTTTTTTTGCCCGATTTTTACGGCCGATTATGATCGCCCTTCTTGAGCAGAGCGCTCGGCCGTCGGATGAAACGTGGGTCGTGGGAGCATATAATCGGCTGACCATGGCCGTTTATTCAACGCGTGTGTCTGGGATGAATTGGCCCGTTCGAGAAGGCAAATCGCGTGTGGCCAGACACCAAAATATCTGTCTGGACCGTTGAGCACGTGGGTCGTCACTGCTGCACAGCCGCCGACAACCCCTGACGAAAATGGCAATTTTTCAGTTGTTTGCCAAGAAATTTGCCTTCCACGTTCGAGCACGAACTTGATGAGAATCACGGAGGATGAGGGCCGCGTCGGACATAGAACCTCAGCTGACCAGCTCGTGTGTTCCGACGTCGACGCAAATTCACTCGGCTAAACTGCACAAGGCTATTCACGTTCCCTAGCACGATACTTTTGGCTTTCGTTGCTTCGGCTAGCTTATTGTCTAAGTAGTTCAACTCGTCATATGACCCGCGCACAAAGTTTAATACGTGGCTCGCAGCATCCTATCCCACTGTCTTCCCCAACCGCTCGAATGTTGAGTGCATATACCTTGTTCCTCTCACGGACAAAATTAGAGTAGGGACGGTATTGCCGACCTCTGCTATAGACTGCACCTAGAATGTTTGTGAGATGGCGTGAGATGGCGCAACAAATTTAGCCCACATCTCGTAAGTTTGTATTCAATCCGCTAGGGTTGGTGCCAATCCTGGGAAGTCGTTCGAAATAATAGGACACCAGTGCTAGTTTGTGTTGTGCTTGTCAAACAAGCCAAAATTTTTCTCAACGAACTCAGGAGCCTTCGCTTCATAATAATTACTGCGGTTGTCAAAAGTTCGTGCCGATCAAAAAATAACCGCCGAAGATTCAAAAACGGTATTTCAGGTAAATCTCGGGAGCGAGAGCAGCTACCGGAAATGCAAATGCATAGTCGTACTCAGCTAATTTATGCGAACGTTTCTATGTATATATGATCTAAATAGCGATACCTTTGCCTGCACACCCAGTCAAGGGGAGTATACCCCTAAACGTAAAGCAACTGAGAGAAGTAAGTAAATTCTGTATCAGCGAATCGCTTTTTGTGCATTATATGAGTACGTGTGCAAGATTTCCCGGACTTAGCTCGCCTACAGGGCGAGATATTGCGCATACTCTCCCTGAACCTGCCTCTGAAGATACATACTCGGATCATATCTTGCTCGGTAGGCGAGCTAAGTCCGGGAAATTTTGCACACGTACTCATATGATGCACAAAAAGCGATTCGCTGATACAGAATTTACTTACTTCTCTCAGTTGCTTTACGTTTAGGGGTATACTCCCCTTGACTGGGTGTGCAGGCAAAGGTATCGCTATTTAGATCATATATACATAGAAACGTTCGCATAAATTAGCTGAGTACGACTATGCATTTGCATTTCCGGTAGCTGCTCTCGCTCCCGAGATTTACCTGAAATACCGTTTTTGAATCTTCGGCGGTTATTTTTTGATCGGCACGAACTTTTGACAACCGCAGTAACCAGCGAATAAACAAACACTTTCTATTATGGCGGTTTTCAAAAGTCGGAGCCGATCAAAAAATAAACGCCGAGAGGTCAAAAACGGTAATCCGCCAGAATGTATACGGAGGAGACATGTATCAAGTAGATAGATATATCATTAGACTCGCCTCGTTGAGGCGAACATTTCTATGTACATATATCTTTGATAGCATCACTTTCAAGAACACACCAGCCCAGGGGGGTATCCCCCTAAGCGTGAAACGGGGGGACTACGTATCAACACCTGCCGGAGCGAATCGACAGAAGACCCCCTAGAGAGTGTGTGTACGAAGTATCGCGTTGATAGTGACACTCTAGAGCGAGATATGCTGCAATCATGCGTCATCAGAGCAAGGGTGAGGGGAAGCACAAGGCATACCTCGCTCTGGAGTGTCGCTATCAGCACGATACTTCGTACACACACTCTCTAGGGGGTCTTCTGTCGATTCGCTCCGGCAGGTGTTGATACGTAGTCCCCCCGTTTCACGCTTAGGGGGATACCCCCCTGGGCTGGTGTGTTCTTGAAAGTGATGCTATCAAAGATATATGTACATAGAAATGTTCGCCTCAACGAGGCGAGTCTAATGATATATCTATCTACTTGATACATGTCTCCTCCGTATACATTCTGGCGGATTACCGTTTTTGACCTCTCGGCGTTTATTTTTTGATCGGCTCCGACTTTTGAAAACCGCCATAAATCACTAAGCCTACGAGATATTCGTATCATATTAATACAACCCAGGCTAAGTAGTCCGCAAGCAAATAAATCTAAATAATTATGTATAAAAGCACAATGTCCAAAAAACGAGACCGATTATGCTCTGCTCATTGTCGCCTAGTAGACATCAGTTCAATAGCTCCCTGACTCCATTGCCATCTCTTGGAACTTCTTGAAAGTATTGCCTTCCTGCGGTGGGTTCACCTGATTGTATGCGTCGCATCAGCTCGAGTTCCAGCTCTGGAGAGTACGTGACATACCGCGAAGACCATTCCGGCAGGACAGTGGCCAACCTGGCCACAGTAGAACCAGTGAGGCTTATCCTGCAAAATAACACGATTCATTTCAATTGCATAAATAGCTCAATGGGATAGTTGCTCACATCGGTAACCTTGAACTTGCGAGTCGGGAAGTGCGACGTCTGCTTCTCGGGAACGGGTACGCTAAGTGGGGTTGTGTAAGTCACATGTATGAGTGACGAGTTGAATGGTACTCACAAGCCAGTGCGGAAGCCAGCAGGTTCACCCTCGTTACCAGTGAGTCCAGTGCATGGCTCGTCGAACGAGCTCTCGGTCACGGTATGATTCTTTGGGTGGCTATATGCGGAATCGTTTATCGTTAGCTTGGCATAGAACCGGTCCAAAGCTCGAAATCACTTACAACTCGAACTTGATGTAGTCCCCAACCTTGGCATGAACATACTCCGGATAGTATCTCAACTTGCCCCAAGCGCCGACAGTGACCTTGTGAGTCTTGTCAGATCTGCCCTCCAGGTCAAGGATGGGAGCAGCTGGTGCAGCGAGTACTGTGAGAGGAAGGGCGAGGACAACGGTGGAGAGGATGGAGGCGAGACTGAAGTACATGATGAGTGTGAGTAGAGGATCGGCTTGAGATGTAGAAGGATGAAGATGAGGATGAACGTTCGACTTAACGAGTGTCTTATAACTCAGCGTATGGCAGCGCAGCTAGCGGATGTTGACTTGGGTGGCTGAACGCGGGGATGGGCACCTATGATCGCGACCTCAACTCTAGTGGCACAGTCAGACTCCCGCTCTCGCGAGTAGACTTGTGTTCACTGACATCGCCCGTGGCTTGAGAGTATGCGGTTCGGCTATGCATGGCACGATATAGAGTATGTCCTCGGAGAAGCGAGCGGCAGTTCGATTGATCTGGGGCGGATGTCGCAGAGCATCCGCCTGTCACACCGCCACAAGAGCAAATGTTTAGATCCTTGATGACTCATCAATTACAGCGAGGTACGATCAGGACGGAAGCGCCCAGCGTTCTACAGCTAGAACATTTTGAAATTTGTAACTATTTGGCATGAACCACGACAAGGTCAAATCGCTGTTCAGACCGCCCCGTCAAGCGGTACCATTGGAGCTAGATTTACCTTGCTCCACTAGCTCCTCAAAACTTGCTCGAAACTTTGACTATCAAATTGTAGTGTCTACTGTAAGGTTTAGCAAGCAGAATCATGCGTGTCATCTCGAAGCTTGGTGATCGAAGGTTAGCGAGACTTAGGGCCGATCCAACTCAAAAGCGCTCAAGGTTACGGGTCTTAATTTAGCGTGTATACCATAACACAGTTGTATACCCTAATACCAAGAGAACATACTGTCATTATGAGTCTAAAACCACATAGATTCGTTGTCCAAATCCTAGCTCCCTTTCCCAGCCGCTGCTTATGTACCTTCCTAGTTTAGCTCGCCCGAAGAATCATGCTCGCTACGGTAGTGAAAAACTCTTCAAATGGCATATTGCGCTCTGTGCCTTCTCCATCCAGCATAGTGAGGTTGAACGAGTCGACAAGGGATCCTTGCTCTACATCTTCATTCTGGAAGAGGTGCGCATGAGCACGGATGTATGCGGGATAGGTTATTCGATCCCAGTGCTCAGACGAGGCGACCCATACCGTACCATCTACAGGGGCGAATTGAGCCTATAATGATTCGAATTGACGGGATCTGATTATCTCACCACTCTGTTCATATTGCCTCCCGCTGCTTCGTTTTCGTAATATGCGACCAGGTGAGCGGAGGAGGATTGCTACATCCAGATAGTTGATAATCTCCTAGAAAAGGATATATCACAAGATGGCGAAAAGCATACTTAGACTGGCTGCATACCGGCTCATAATACAAAACGAACCCCTCAACTATACGCCATTCTATCTTTACTCCTTGACAGATCCTTTTCTCTTTGAGTTGCCTAAATCGACTCTCCACTCATCCAATAGCTCGTTGGGAAGTGTCGTGTCAAACATCTACTAAACTTTAAGGACAGCGTCGTTTTCAGCTATAAAGCCTACTCACCAACGAAGATGTATCACTTAACTCCGGTTGGTTGCTCACAAACGGGTCAGGCGACCTGAAGCGCTGAAACTCCTCCCGGAACGCCGACCAGTCTATAGTTCCAGGTGGATCTTCCAGGTCGGGTACATTATATATGGGGTGTATAGGGACTTTGTCAATTGGCTGCTTGGGTGTCAATATGACAGTTTGGCTGGGTATATACTTATGAAGCCTACCGTGAAAAAGTTCTAGGATATAGTATCAGTGTTGGTTGGTTTGTGGACTTTGATGTGTGTACGTACATCCTGGCGCAAAAGTGAGCATCCCGGTATCACCGTGAGTAGTTTTGTGGCCAATGTTGTTTTACCCGAAGAAGATCCACCCCTATATAATATGTTCAAATACAAGTGTAATCTTCTGCTCAACGCTTACCCGATTCCAATAACAACAACTCGAGTCTCCATCTTGTTTATCCAGTTTTTTATCACAAGAGCGGTGTCACAAGAAGGTACTGGGCCAAGGGCATCGACGCTGTGAGCAAGGGGTCCTGGAAAGTAGGCACCGGACATGAGGGAGGCACGGGTACTTAAGTTAGACTTATTGTTGCCACCGATATGTACCCGTGGCCGGGCAGTGTACCTTGCTTGCTTGGGCTAGGTTTGATACAATATATTAGGAGGCTTCACGATATCAAAGATGTAGCTCGACTGGTATTTCAACTGGGTCCGAATTCGGGCTCGGGTTGTCGCGGCGATTTAGCGCCGAGGGCTACGACTTGCGCACACCTAGACTATATGCACATCACTTACATCGGGTTCATATAAGAAAATATCTCATGATCTAGTAGGAGCTTTCACAGGCCCAGCTGAGGGGAGAAGAGAGCCAGAATTGACTCAACTAGTGACATTTAAACATGAGTTGGGCCTAGTTGAGGTACTGGATGAGACCTATGTTTTTTCTATCGTGGAACCTCCTATTAAATAGCTATAGTTGTCGAAAAATTGAGCGGGTAGGGCTCGGTTGATTCGGGCGAACCATCGTAATATTTACGACAAAGACAGTACATTTACAGGTGAAACAAAGTCAAGGGACCACAGTGGCCAAGTTGGACATGGGAAAAAGAATTGCTGTTTATCACGCACATATAGCGTACGAGATCGATATACGATGTTTTTTTGATTCGCATGGGGTACCAGGAGAAAGAATCGCGTTCATTCAGAGTAGATTGCGCCTGATGGCCACCGTTGACTGGTGGTGTGAGCCAGAGATGGATAGGACAGTGCTAGCATAAAGACTGACATATGCTGGCAGTGGCACCGAGAGATCATCGCAAGCGGCACGAGTCAGAAAGTGGCAGGACCGGCCTCAAATGTCTCCAAGAGACCTGGAAAGGGTTTGCTGATTACATGAGAGCGGGGAGAGGAGCGCAAGTGGAAAGGGTGTGGGGCAAAGGTAGGGCAAAGAGCTGCTCAGAAGTGGTTCCAGGTTCATGACTCATTCTTCAAGTTGAAATTTTTAAGATTTTGGATTTATACTCTAGTCACAACCCTTTCGATACGTTTATAAGACTCCGGGTCTGAATATTTAGCCGAAGGTAGATAAATGAAAGACGAACACGGTTTGTAGCCGATACCCTGTTCAAGTCGCATAACAAACCCGTTCGATTCGCGTCAATCATGTCTAATGGCGTCCGTGGGCGCGTGCATCTATGCCGCTCGTCAGACTACGACTCAGGAAAAGGCAACTCACAGTAGCGGGCGAGTAGGTATATGTAAGCATTGGGCGACGTCGCTATTCCATTGCCAACTCATAGCGAAACGAAAATAGGCATGAATGATTTCCTCTGAACTAACATGTGTCAAAACTATGTGCTCGTTACAAGATAATTTAGAGTCCGCGGTGTGCTAGAGTCCAAATCCTAGGGGCGAAAGTGTCCGGAACTGGAAGAGTAAAATCATAGATATGGCATTCATCGTCAGTTAGTCGTCGCTTTAGTCGTCAGATTCCATCGCCATCTTCTGGAACTTCTTAAACGTGTTGCCTTTCTTTGGTGGGTTAACCTAGATATATGCGTTGTGTTAGCTTGGTTTCGGTTCTATAGATCCTGTAACGTACAGCGAAGACCATGCCAGCGGGGCAGTGTCCAACTTGGCCACAGTAGAACCAGTGAGGCTTGTCCTAAAACAGCGCAATTTAGCTAAACCTGAGTAAGTGGGGTGGGCGGGGTAGCTACTCACGTCAGTGACCTTGTACTTGCGAGTCGGGAAATGTGACGTTTGTTTTTCCGGGACAGGGACACTATAGCAAGATCTGTAAGTAACAAGATAGAGATCGACAACTAGTTGCGTATGACTCACAAGCCAGTACGGAAGCCGATCTGTTCGCCTTCGTTGCCGGTGAGCCCAGTGCACGGCTCGTCGAACGAGCTCTCGGTCACGGTGTGGTTCTTCGGGTGACTACATGCACCGCCGCTCGCTATTAGCTCAGTGCGCAACAGACGTAAGGGCCCGAAGCTACTTACAACTCGAACTTGACGTAGTCGCCGACCTTGGCGTGCACATACTGCGGGTCGTATCGTAGCTTTCCATCGGCACCGACGGTGACCTTGTGAGTCTTGGAGTATCCCCGGTCCTCGAGGTCGGAGACAGGGGCAGCTGGAGCAGCGAGTGCCGAGAGAGGGAGGACGAGGAGAGCAGCGGAGAGGACGGAGGCGAGGCTGAAGTACATGATGAGTGTGAGTAGGCGACCGGCTTGAGATGTAGAAGGCAGAAGATGGAGGTAGAGCGCTCAGCATACCGTGTCTTTTATAACACGGCGCACGGCTGAGTAACAGAAATCGCTGCCGTGTAAGGTGGCTAAGCGCGGGCACGAACGCCTATGGCCGCAAGCTCGACTCTGGCGGCACGGTCAAACTCGTCCGTGCGCGCATATCTCTCGTGAGTGAACTCACCTTCGCTGACATCGCCTATGGTCGAGGTTTTCTTGGCTCCGGCTATGTATGACACGATATAGGCTCATGTCCTCGGAGAAGCGAGCGGCAGTTCTTGTTGGTAAGTTGTGCAGAGCACTCGTATCACATCGCCACAAGATCAACTGTTTCGGATCAATTGATGACTCATGGCTCAGGGCTGATCCAAGAAGCGCTGGGCGCTTTCTCTCATGAGGACTGGCGCTTGTGACAGTTTCGCAACGGACAACGACAGTTTATGTAACCTCATATTTAACCGTAAACCAAGCTATATATACTTCTCCCAAGCTCCCTTGAGTGGAACTCATCGAATAATACATCGACCGAGATGTTTGTAGCTTATGACCTTTGAACTGGTCGATTGTACTGCGGTGTCAGGCATGCCTCATCCAGTTTGATTGTGTGGGGAGTTACCCATTTTTTTTTGTTCTCGCCGCCTGGCCACCCAGCTGTGCTCTGGAAGACCGTGGTGCCCGTGTTGGATGCACTCTGGGCTCTAAGGGGCGCAATCGGTACAACTAGGAACTCTGGTTTGGCTCTCCGATCTGCTAGTCACGACGAGGGGAAGTGCAGTAAACAATCCATGTTGGGACAGACCTGTTCGCGGCTAGTCCGCTTCTAAAGCTAGAGCTTCATAAATTTATGACTAAAGTTTCAAATGCGTAAGCTTGACATGTTGCCGTCTCGACTCTCATTGTCCGTGACTTGCTGGACAAGCTCAAAGCATCTCTAGTAGTGAACTCAGCCAAACACTGGACCCTGAGCTGGCGCGGTTGGTTTTTACCCAAGAAGTATGCAAATGCGGGTTTGAAGTATCGCCGATTGGAACAGCAAGTAGCTTAGCATTTTCGGGCACTCTGAATATCGTATGTGGCGAGTGGGCAGGAGAGTGGTTGAGTCGTCTATTGGCCGGGTACGACCCAACATACTTAGGTGCTTCAATGGCCCCCTAGAGCTGAGTGTTGGTCACGAGCTCCACCTTAGGGGTGTTTTCACTCACCCAAGCAGAGAGACAGGAGATAGGAGAGTTAGATATAAACCTCGACCAATCAAGGTCGTTCCTCAACCTAAACCCTCACCACCCCGCTGCGTCCAACCTTCTGGCTGGTGTATCTGCCCTTGCGCTCAGTTTACTCGTCACGCATATCTGCATCGCTACTATGTTCTACCTCCTCGTGCTCGTCACCGTCGCCGGTCTCCTGAGCGTGACTGGCGTCAGCGTCGTTCCGAGCACCATCCTTTTCTTGCTCAGCTATCCCCCTATCCTGGCAATTGTTGTTCTGACGCTTTGTGTCGTTGTACCAAGGTACGTGCTCCTGGAAATGCTGTTCGAAGCTCGAGCTGACGACCTGCATATAGCGACGACGGTCATGCTTGCGAGCGACTCGACCGGTTCGGCCGGCTCATGCCTTGCTACCCTACGCCTGGCTTGTTCGAAGAGTCCGAGTACGTCGGCCGTATGTGTCGAGCCGCCGAGCGTCGCCGCGCGCTGCGTCGACTTTGGCGCGACGTGGTGTACTTTGGATGCAAGTTGGGTCGTCTAGTACGACTCGTTATGGGTTTTGTTAGCGCTCTAGTACGAGGCATGTACGAGCACTCACGAGATGGTGAGCGCCTGAGCTGTGTAAGGGGACAAGAGTGTGACTAACATTCCGAGTTATTTCAGGAATGCTCTGGCTAGCCCCTATCCTCGCGTCGGCTGTCATTCGTGTCGCGTTTGCACTCTGTGCATCGAGTCTGGCTCGGTATGTCGTAGCCAAGGTGTGCATGGGCTGTATAGGAGGGTACCTGCTGGTTTCGTTGGTAGCTGGACTACTGCTGGAAGAGTATGCGATGCCCGGGCTCGATCGTGTGATCGGCTGGCTGTTGCTTGGCGTAATGGCCGCGTGGACGTTTGATTGTCCAGCATGGGCGGACATGAAGGCTAGCGGTAAAGGTAAGAGTGTATTTGACACTTTCCTGGATGTAAAATGACCAATTTCACTGTAGTTTCGCAGCTCCTGGCAGGTATTCGGGCTGAGATGGACGCGTGTGAAGCATCTGTGAGGACGAGCGGTCGCCGTAGCAAACGCGCTGGCAGACCCCGCCCTCAGGCTGAAGCTACACACGACAAGGTACTGTCAATTCGCCCCATTGATGTTGTGTTAGTGACACTTGTGGTAGATCCAGGCCGCTACTCCGGCAATCTCCTCACCCCTACTGACCCCCACGCACCAACGGGCCGTCCAATCTAGGACCTACAACTCTCATTCCAGTCTTCCTTCCAGCTCCGTATCTTCGCCTGCCTCGACCGCGCCCCGCGGTCCTGGACGGAGCGCCAGCCGCGCCATCCCATCGCCTGCGACATCTACCAGCTCGACGAAAACCAGAAAAGTGCAACGATCGGAGCGTGTACTCCAATCGGAGGCGGCTTTAGT
>WSTJ01001261.1:0-13957 GCA_019623705.1 Ceratobasidium sp. 428 | reverse complement strand
GGTACCTAAACCGCTCGGCATGTTCGATAATGTGACGGGGCAGCCCCACCGCCGATTTCGTCCTGCACCAACAACAATCCGTGACGTTCAGCTGCAAATCTTTTTCTTTTTTGTCAAGAGGGGGAGCAAGCGAATAACCGAACATCGACGCATGTATTCCCAGAATTGGAAGAACCAGACCACATGACCATGCGACTATGGCCCACATAATAAAATGTGCCGTAAGCGGTGAACGTCAGCCCACATATTGCAGTCGTATCAGCCCTCCCTCTGTCTCGAAGATAGCATATATCCTGAACCTTGAGTCCAGCGGGCGCGTCTATGGTACGGGCCGAATTAACCGAAATGAGGTGTCTTACACCCGACGCGGCTAGCCTGCTGCGCCTCACTGAGAGGCAGGGCAGGGCAGCCCGCCTGAGAGACTAGACCCCGGTCAAAAAAAGGACTCGAAGATCCCAGGTCAAAGAAAGAACCCAGAGACCCCGGTCAAGAAAAAGAACTCAAAGACCCCGAGCAAGAGAAATGAAAATACCGCGCATAGCAACAATGCAAAAACAACGCGTCAAGTGAGCCCAGCCACACCCACACGCGCAAAAGGAAACTGTAGATCGAGCCTGGACTCACGGTTCGGGGTTCATCAGCTGGAACATTTCTTTGTACTATTATTGGTGTGTGAGTTTTTTCTGTCATGTCTAGTGTGAGAGTGCGGTAAAAGGCGTACTGTATATGCCTGGAGAAATAGGTAAACAAATGTGAGAGAATCGAGTAAATAGATGCGAAAGAAATGGAACAAACGGATGTGAGAGAAATCGAATGCGAGCATGTGGAAAGGACGTACCTCGGGTAACATATTAAATATATCCTTCCCATTACAGATCGTCTCCTGTATCCTCTTGGGCTCAAGCAACTTCATATCTCCCCCGATCCTATCCGCATGCGAATACCCTATCCAAAAACTATCAACTCTCACCACCCTTCCAACCCCAAAGACCCACACCCACCTCTCATCTTCGTAACAAATTCCCCAATAGTCCTGAAACAAAAACTTTTCCCCGAGCATCAACCCCAGTCAGGCACCGACACCTCCAACAAATCCGACCCTAACTCACCTACAATGCCACCCCGCATCAGCAAGAACAACATCCCCCGCCATCGAATGCCTATAAAAACTCCCCGCACTCCACTCATGCACCGCCGCACGCCAACTGCCCCACCCGCTCGGCCACTCGAAACTATACACATAATTCCTCAACTGTAAATGCAACACCCGAGGAAACGCGCATGTCTTGACGAGTTTAATCGTATGCGCTGCCGGGATTTCGTCTACGTCTGACATGATTACTAGTGGAGGCGGTGTAGGGCGTGATGCGAGTGGTGGTGAACGGCCTGTTGCGGGGAGGGATGAGGATAGGAGACGAGTCATTGCGGCGCGTTGTTCTGCTTCGACTGCGAATGGTGATTCGCCTGGTTTGGGTGTGCGACCGGGGTGGAGTGCGTATGTGATTTTGGGAGCGAAACGGGAGAAACGAGGTGTGCTGAGGGCTTCTTTGAAGTATGTTGGTTTTGGGAGACCTGTAAATGTTCCTACACCATCCAAACCACTTTCTTCAATCTCCTCAAACAAGAAAGAAAAGAAAGAAAGACGTACGATCACTCTCAATAACAAAAAACCGATCCACAACCTTATCCAACTCATTCATCCTAACCTCGAGTAAATCCAACTCCGTACTCAACAACACAGCATCCCAGACTTCCTTTCCCCCCTCAACATCCGCTCTCACATCGTATCCATGCAATTTACATATTGCTGCTGAAGGCTCGACCCCAGGTGCGTAGAAATGGGGGATGAGGTTTTTAGGTCCGTCTGGTGTGTCCCAGAGTGGTCGGGAAGCGTAGGAGAGGGTGTTTTGGAGTTGGTAGCGGTAGTAGATGGATAGGGAGAGGAGAGTTATGAGTGTCACTAGGAAAGCTACGATTCGCCGGCGGATGGCGACCATATGTGTGCGGGGATTCTGACGGTGATCGTCAGGTTCGGTTTGAGGATGGATCAATGGATGCGTGTCGTGTGTGCCTTAGGCGCTGACGGGTGGCTGATGTGGCTGTTCAGCTTCTTGTTTTTGTCTTTTGTCTTCTCTCGACGACATCCAAAAACGGAGTTTAGGCGGGAATAGTGTTAGTACAGGACTCAGGCTTCAACAACTACTGGCACCTAGCTCACTGGCATAATGTCAACAAATCAAAGAAACAACGTGAACACTCGCCCGATTGCGTCTCATCCAAGCAAAAGAACGATGTGGGAGAGTTATCAAAGTGAGTCTTTCTATGTTATCCCCCTTCTGGCATTCACAATTTATGGAATAGTACTCCCTACACGAACAAAGCTCGTACTCGCTACCTCGATCGGCTTGGTTGGAATAGTCGGCCTCATTGTATCCGACAGACTCGAGGAGACGATCCCCGCTCAGGCGCCCCCGTCGCAGGGCGCGCCACGTGCAGACTCGCAGGCAGTTTGACGAATGTATATTGGAGAGAGGAAACCACGAGGAAGTCAAAGTAAGTCTCTGTCGTACTACTCATTTGTTATGTTTTGTAATTGTGACTGGGGGTTTGGTTTACGACAAGCTAGAAGAGTACTCCCCTCGAAATCGTACAATTGAACTCATTCGGTTCGACTGAGACTTTCGGTTAATTTTGCACGGTCGCTTGTTCGGCAGACAAGCATCGCCTGTGCGTTCAGCGCCGCCGCCGTGTTTGGGGTTGGGGAACGTTCGTACCTCGTAACGACTTACATTTTATTGCGGACAAAATCATACTGTTTACGAGACAAATTCATAGACGATTTTGAATACACAGCACATACATTTTCTATTTCCAACAAACATAAAGTTGACACAAGACAAACCTAAAACCGTAACATGTAATCAAAGCCTCCTAAACCAGGGGCCAACAACTCGAACAAGCAAAAGCCTCTCCAGCTGCATCCGTCATCCGCACCTCCGTCATCTCAAGTCACGAGTCTCCTCCACACCACCACCACTATGAGCGCGACGACAACTACCGCCCCGCCGCTAAAGCCCCCGCCAACAGGACCACCTCCCCGACCAAACGGAGCTCCTCCAGCTCAGCGCGCGACAAACCAGACTGGTCAGACGCGCAAGAACCCCAATGCGGGAAATCCGAATGTCAAAGTCGAGCCAACAGCGCCGCCTGACCCTGTGACGATGTATGAGAGCGTGCGGAGTCGGATTGCGGCGTTGGAGGAGGAAGAGGTCACGGTCGAAGAAGAGGAGCGGAAGCTTGGTACGTTCATTTCATTATGTGGGGCTTTGCTAAAGCTGATTATTCGTCTTTGTGTGCGTATTGATACTATGGTATTACCTGGGATACAGCCGATGAAGCTCGTCAGTCTGTACGCGGCGTCCCCGACTCGGTCGTGCAAACCAAATACATCGAACTGGTCAGTCACTTGCATGTCCTCTACGCACCACCCCTGACATCTAGCTGACTTCAGGGGTACCGGTACAGTTCCAAGAGATGAAGCGACTTGAACGGGAACATGCCAAGGAGAAGCAAAAGCTCACCAAAGACAAGGACGCAGGTGGGTCACTACGTCCCATATGGAGATATCTATCCTAAACTGAGATTCCTGGCAGCCAAGACGCAGTACAATAAAGCAAGTCAAGCTAGAGCCAAGTTGGAAAGCTTGGCGAGAGAGTTGCAGAAGGATAACAAGAAACTGCGTGTGCGCCTCTTTCTCGATTGATTAATCTAACGTGCAAGTTGACCTCTTTTGCGTGCGTAGGAAGATACTCGGCGTTTGACTACTAGCTTTGAAGAGGCTCGTGACGAGGTGCGCCTCCTATTCGTTTACCCAAGCCCCTATACTAAACCCTGTTTTCCAATCGTAGATCAATCAAGTCAAGGATGAGCTTGTCCAGCGTCAACTCGCCAGACCTTCATTTTTTGCACGCAATGGAGTAGGACTCAACGCGCGCAAACCGCTCCAAGAAAATGGGGCGCAGCAATCGCCGGACATTGTTGTAAAGGTATACCTCCCATCCTGCCCACCCTATAAGCTTTCTAATCACATATGGTTTACTAGGTGGTATGCAAATTCCGCGCAGAACTCTACTTCAAGATCAACCGCAAGACTAAACTCACCCGTCTTTTTACGGCTTGGGAAGGCCGTATGGACATGTCACCCGACGGGAAAGAACCCACCGCGCCTGTGAACGGCAAAAAGCCGCCCGGAAAGGGTACCAATTTTGTTTTCACGCACGCCGGTCGGACGGTGGACTGGGATCAGACGCCCGATGAGGCTGGGATCGAGAACAACGATGTGATTATGGCGGTGGAGCTCATGGACCTCACACAGGCCGAATCCGTACGTCTTCACTATATCTTTCACTTTACCTAACCTAAACTAAAACATGCATACATCGTACATAGGACGACCACCCTACACCATCCAAACCACTTCTCAAAAAGTTTGTCCCAGAGGGTGAAGCCGAGGCGGCCCAGGCGGTGGAAGAGCTCCTCGATGGTGTCGTGCGCGAACGGTTAAAGGACGTGTTGCGCCAGTACGAGCGGCGGGAGCGGCATTTTGAGGCGGTGGTGCGGAGTAAAGAGTTGGAAGTGTTGCTGGCGCGGGCTAGAGTCGAGGAGCAGAAGGGGTGTGTGGAGGCTGCGAGGCGGGCGGCGAGGGCGGCGGAACAGCAGGTGAGTGAACCGCGGTGGAAGTAGGAGGGGTTTGATTTAATGTTGGTGTTGGGATTTTAAAAGAATGCGGCGTTGCAGATGGAGATGGAAGAGATGCAACGTCAAGAAGCTGTAGTCGCTGGAAAGATTCAACAGTGTCTTCAAGCTGTGAGTACTCAATACTAGCCAATCTACGCCCACAACGAACTAACGATCGCATCTCGTCACTAGCTTGGTAAAAGCACAGTCGTAGACCCCGCTCCAGGAGCAGCGCGCATTGTGCGAGACGTTTTGCGGGAACATTTGGAGATTCGCGCTCGGACGATTGAACACAACTCGAATCAGGCGTCTGGAGATGATGCGTTGTAACATTAGTTGTACGTACGGGCTCGGAAATAGAGCGATCACAAGTGCGAAGTGTGTGTGGGCTTGGGTGAATCTTATTTAGGTGTGATGCGTTGATTAGGCGTTAAGTCCGAAAGACTCCAGTAAAGGGTGGTTTCTCGTAAGTGATTTAGGACAAATTTAGGATTTGTCTTAAATTTGGACTGCCCATTGCTCTTCTGTTATCACACTCGTGAATACTTGCTTATACTATTCGATAGAGCGTCGAGGGTAGCGAAGACACCTACTTGGAACATGCATAGATGCGTTTTCCTACAGGATAAAACCCCACTATAAATTTAGGTAAAATACTAAATTTCTTCCCGAACGCTCACAGGAAACCACCCAAGTGCTTTAGTCAAACTCCATCCTGGTGTCCTCGATGCTGCCTGGCTTTTGGTATATTAAGATATTCGCATTCTGATGGATACACGCAGAGCATTACAAAAAGGATTACAGACAACAGCCGAGATATGTATGTCCTTGATTAATAGTCCAGTTAAAGAAAAGATTAGACAAGCGAATCGAGCTCGTGCACGTTTTCTACCAACCCGCTGCGCGTAAAGGTCTTGCCCTTGATCTCCTCGAGTCCCTCGCCGGCATAGCTAGCGTTGGGGCTGATCTCAATCTCGACGCCTTCCTGGACAGTCGCGCCGGCCTTCTCCAACCACCTACGCTGCTGAGCCAAAAGGTCCGCGCGGCTGGTCTGAGGATCGTCGCTGCCGGTCCCAGGCGCGTTCTTGAGCGGACTGAATTCGTCCTTTCGGCAGACCTCAAGAACGGCCATGTGCTGCGTGAACGGGAATACGTCAAACACAAACAGCTCGAGCTTCATGCCGTTGGGCTTGGTTGGCTTGCGCAGCTCGCCTGTCGCGATATCCACATGAGGGATCTTTTTCCGGGCGATATGGAACGCCATTTGGTCCTCGAATTCGGCAACGCGGTTCAAAAACGCGGTAGTGTAAAAGTGGTTCGCAATATTCCCAGCCCGGAAGGCGAGCTGTCCGTCAGCATCCCGTCGCTCGGCCTGTTCCTTTGAAATCTCCGAATACTCGACGACACCGAACCGGCCGCCCTTGCACGCGACGACGCCGACCGACTCGGTCGGGCACGTCTTGGGTACGACCTTGGCGGCGCAGTCGGCTTGCTTTTGAATTGCAGCGCCGAGAAAAACGGGGTCGGCGACGCGCACGAGGCAGTTGTCGACGCAATAGGCGTGGATGTAATCAATTTTCCGGGCCGCTAGGTCGGAGAGAACGGTTGTGCTCGATCCGGGGGCGATTGGGCTACGTAATGCTGCGTAAAGCCCACCGTTGCCGTCCGGGGCTACGGCTACCGAGGAAGGCGTGTCGAGTAAAACTTTGCCGTCGTTGTCAAGGCAGGGCAGTGTACCTTTAGATGCGAAAAAGCCAAATGAGAACGAGGAAGGCGAGGTTGGGATAAAAATATGCGCTCACCTTGCTCGAAAAAGATGACCTGGGACGCGTCGAGGCCGAAGAATTTGTTTTGGGTAAAGAACGCCTCGGTCGCCTTTCGGGTCGGTCCACTGGTCATGACGTACCAGGGGATGGTGACGCCCGGGCTCGCACCTCCGCTCGCGAGGACTTGCAAACGGGCGATACGCTCTGCCTGGTATTGGAATAGGCTCTTGTGGCTTGGCAGACCGATATCGTAGCAGCCCTTGGGGTCAGAGCTTCCGAGTCGCGTGCCCTGCCCACCGGCCATGAGTAGGACGCCAACTTTGCCTTCAGCGATCGCCTGGAGTCCGATTTTTCTAAACTCGGACTCTTTTGCTTCGTCGCCTAGAATGCTGTCAAACGAATCGCTCGGGAGAGGCGTGATTTCATCCTGCGTGGAGTTTTGCGCGTCTTTCTCGCTCTGAATCGCCTTGGCAAACACGCGGTTGACGCGTTCGATATCGAGGGCCGCGAGCTGATTCGAGAGCGAGACCTGCTCGGCTTCGGAGAGCTGGGGCCAAAAGTGAAGGACTTGACTTTGTCCGGCCTTTTCGAATTTCTCTTTGAGAACGGCGTAAGTGTTGAGAGAGGCCATGGCGTAGGACGTGGATGAGAGAGGAAAAAAGGTGGTAGACGAGAGGGAGAAGATGACGCGCACTTAACCGTTCTGTATGTACTGCCTCACACGTGGATCAGGGGCCTTTGACACGCGGTCACGTGCAAATGAGGCGATGGTCCTGCACAGCTGGAAGCTCTCATTCATTTCGCACAAAAGAGCGCCCGTACATCTGTAAATCCCCTCGCCAAAAGCTGACGATGGCCATTACACTGCTCATTGAGAGCGCGTAACTCGACTTGCTTCCGCCCGTTAAAGGCACGGTGACGTTCTCCAGCACCACGTTGGCTTGCCTAGGCTCGGCGAGTTGGTCGAATCGAGAATAAGGCCGGTCAGTAGCACAGCATTTGCTGAAGTACCCTTTGCCGTAGAACCGAGGCTGAACATCGTGGAATATTGAGATGTTGCGGTGTTGAGGACCTGAGCAAAGATGTTGGCTTGGGCGCTCATTTAGGTGCATTGATTATATATCTTTAGGTAAACGATGTCCTTGGCAGTGTCGCGACTTACAGCCTAGTGGGCAGGAGCCGAGACGTTGGGAGCTGGAGTAGTGTTCAAAATTTGCGTGCCGACGCTTGAGCTAAACATCTACGCAGGATGTGCACTAGTTTTTGGGCGTCTGTCTCGAGCGAGAGCGATCTTACAGGCATCATGTCCGGTAGCCATTGGTGGCTGTTGAGATGTTGGAGCGTAGGAGCCTCTGCAACGCGGGGTGATTTAGATATTCAGTCTGCGTACAGCTAACTAAGTATATCTTACATGCGGAGGCGAAGACAACATCGGAGTTTCTGAGTAAACATGAGCTTGACGTATAGGAAGCTGAATTCGGTAATGCTGAGTACACCTGTTCAAGTGAGGTCAAGAAGGCGGATTTTGCTACAGTCACTTCTTCGAGGCTAGGGTGCATCAAACTACCCACAGGCTAGCTTAATCCGTATCACTACCGGTGTCCACTCATAAGATTACAATATGTCTTTGTAACAAGTTGTAAACATTCGCTTTAACGAGAGGACTGGCATATTCAGTTCGACGGGATTTGTTTTACATCAGCACATTTGGATAAACCGCCAATGAAGGTCGATACAGGTGCCGGCGGGGCCGAGCCGGGT
Source organism: Ceratobasidium sp. 428 (assembly GCA_019623705.1). Lineage (NCBI taxonomy): Eukaryota > Fungi > Basidiomycota > Agaricomycetes > Cantharellales > Ceratobasidiaceae > Ceratobasidium > Ceratobasidium sp. 428. The sequence goes on along the minus strand of WSTJ01001261.1, from coordinate 5,693 downwards.
GCCCAGAAGAGTTGTTGAGGTTAGGTATTTGAACTTCTTGTTTGGGAAGGTAGCTTTAAGCCCGTTGGAGAATGCCTTTTGGTAGGTATTTTAGTTATTAGAGAATGTTTTACGGAGTTTAGCAACATACCTTCCAGCGGTACTTCGCGTAGCTGGCAAGAGCTCATGTGTAAGTTGTCCTCCTAACAAAAAAAAAGTTCCACTTACGTATCTTGTCCCTATATGCGCACCGAGTCCTTAGCTCTTATTCCTCGAGACTTGGGTATGGTACCCAAAAACCTGTCTTCGTTCCCGGTCTCGATATACTTCAACTTGTACGGCTCCGAATGCCCAAGCTGAGATCATAGTTTGGGAACCGGGTTCGTGTTCAATGGCATCACTAGTGACGAAATCAACTGGGTCGATTGCCTCTCAAACACAACCCTGGATTTGAGCTTCTGATACAACTAGGAAGTTAGAGAGGTGATCAGCGTGATCGCCGATTGCCTTGCATCGTGCAGTAGCTAGTTCGTTAGCGGAGAAACGCATAGTTTCCGTAGGTTCTTACGACTAAATCCGCGGATGCTGACCCAGACAAACCTACGAAGAGAGCCTTGAGCGCTGAGTTCACTGCCCAACATAAGTGCGTGATGGTATAAGCGAGAATAGAATTGATGGGTGTGCCAAGTGGTTAATCCGTGACTCAATAAAACCACATCAGGCAGTGCGCTTATAAAAGTCATCAAAAGCTGAATATCAGCCCTAATTTAAACTCGGTTGAGTTGTTTGAGAGCAGTGAATGCGTCACCCTTGTCGACCCAGTCAAGAAGAACATAAGTTGGCCAGAGGTTCTCGCCCAATGGTGCGCAGCCATTAGCATTGGCAATAATCCTTCAAATAACGTAAAGGTTAAATCAAGATTCAACAGGCTTATGTATGCACTTACGATGCAACCGAGTTCGTGGTGGCAGCTTTGGCACGGTCGGGGACAATGATATCATTGCTACCCAAGAACTTGTAGTTGAGGCTGTGGTTGATCATGTACATCTATGGCGCGAGATAAGCTGAAATATGGATGTCAAGAAAGGTAATTCTAACCTTTCCGTTGGGGCTGCCGTTTACACGATCCACCTTACACGGGAAGTTTGCGTCGAGCTGGCTAAACGGTGTCTCCCACATCTGGACGATACCACCAGATGGTAAGCCCAAAATTCCACCCACAAGAATCCTAACTTACATTATTGAACTCGCTGATGATCCACGGCACTCCCCCAGCATTCGTCGGATAGTCCATGATAACTACAAGTCGCTTCCCGCTTGAGATCATATTCCCCAATGTCGGCCAAGCGTTTCTCGCTACACTCCCACTCGGAGGAGTATAGACGTATGAAGAGATACCGGAAGCGGTGAACGGCGGGATCCAATATTGCTTAGCATCCAAATTATCTCCGTTGGTTAGAATTAGTGTGATAACTTCACGTGGATGTGCATCCATCCAAGTTTTAATTTTGGATAGCCAGGATGTGAGAGATCCACCATCCCAAAGTGCACATGAGGTATGGCAGAGTTCGACGCCACCGTCTTTTAGCTTCCCGGCAGCTTGTAGGAGCCGAACTCCAAGATTGAGCTGAGCAGTTACATCGACATTTTGGTTGGCCGAAAGGGCGGTGACGTCCGTCGAATAAGCATAGGAGTTATGGGCTAGTGAAGAGTTGATTTGTTGAGACTAGTGCTTCTAGCTGTGGATGACGACCTACCGCCAATGTACGTGACCTTTAACAGGGTTTTAGAATCTCGCAAAAGACTTACGAGTGACAAAGACTGACGTTACCGTATGAACGAGAGCACAGCGCAGCATAACCATTACAAAGATCGGCGCGAGCCTCCAATGCAGGCTTTACTAGAGCAGGAGACGCAAGTACTCCTTGAAGTGTGAGTAAAAACGTCGAGTAAAGAGCAAGCGCGATCATTGAGCTCGAACTAGGAGTGCCGAGAGATTGACCAAGAGGTGCGTCGAGTTCAATTTCGCATATTAATACGCCATCAAGTAGGAATTTGAATGAGTTGTAAACACGTACTATCGGAGGGGATTCAGCTTCCGCCTAAATCAATCGCGAACAAAGCGAAGTAAAGGTGAGATTAGGCCGTGGGCTTTTTATCGCCTTTTCACTTCATCTTGCCTCAGCAAAACTTCCAAAAGCAACTGTAGGTAGCACAAGAGGAGAAGCATCTAATATATCCTTGGCGATGCTGGAGAATACAAAGATGACGGTCGCTGTGAAACGACCATGTGGATATGGAAAGCCGATTACTTCGATGTAACTTCGGACAGCGGCCTAGGACTTCGATGTGCATCTGCAGCAGTATTGGAGTCCACCTGAACAAGTTGCATACGGGGAAGGCTCATAGGCGATTCGGGTAACGGCGAATATTTCTTTGCGATGACAGTTAGCATGGGACTTGAAACGGCGAACTCGGCACGCTCGTTACGTAACTTTTTATGGTGCTGCAAAGCTCCATCTTGAACCAACCAACGCGCGCGTGCTATCTCGATTAATTGTTTTCAATTTGCTCTCACCATCCAAGGGTGTAATTTCTTCACGCAGCTTCATGCATGAAGTATCTGAGCTGAATATTGTAGATCCAAATAGATCGTTGCATACGAGCTCGAGCAAGCGGCTATGCCGCCTCCGCCCCTGTGGGACGGCCCCTATCCGTAAGGACTAGCCCCTATCTCACACCAACATGTTCATTTCTACCACCACCAACATACTCCGAGCCTTATCATTATTCTAATGGCGCAGCATAATATAACCGGACTTGGACTTGGACTTCCTCATTCTGGGCTCTCTTACCCTAGCGAAGACGTTTCACGGCGGCCACATGAACGCTCTCAGTCGCTGCACGACCCGTCTTACTATCGCCCTCGGAGCGCTCACGACGCTTCTGGACACACTTCTCGCCCTCATTCAACTTATTCTGGGAAACAAAGCCTGCACTCTGTAGAATCTGTTCGTGCTATGGCTGAACTCGACGCTGCTGCAGCCTCGGTGGTTGGAATGGTGCCAAGTATCGAAGGCGTGGGTTTGATGGATCAATCTGACAACTCGAGGAGCCATTCAGACACAGTTAGCGTCGACAGAGATCTCAGCGGTGTATCTGTCGCTCACCTCAAGTCAGCTCGTATTCGTGCACGATCCGCACCAACAGATATTCAAGAGGACTCACTCGACTCTCGTACGCACTCGGGGTTTCCTAGAGCTGACTCCCTACTACGACTTGATTCAAATTCTACTTCGAAAGACTTGAAAAAATTGCTAACCACACGCGTGCGCCACGCTCCGTCTACTATCGATACAAACAAGGCCAACGCGAGCGGGGCATCTTCATCGTCTTCCTCCCCCATCAAGAACGACCCAAGGGCTTCCCAGCTTGAACCAGAAAAATCTCGTCCGCGTGTCGAGATATATCTAGTATTGAACAATCATGTGGCTATCGAAGGGGGCTGCCTTGGTGGAACACTCATCGTGCGTACCCGCAAGCCTCGCCGTGGGGAAGCTCGCCACGTCAGGATTGATGGAGGCAAGATCAGGATAATTGGCTTTGAGGGTACGTTGATTCGATTATTTTAGTGACACAAGATACTGACATTTATAACAGGAGTGTCTGAAACAGAACGATATGCTTTTTACCAGTGCTCGGCTCCACTTTCTGAGACCTCAGAGGATTGCTCACGGCTTTATGAACCAGACTCGAGCTGTGACAGTGATGGGTACCGTATTGCCCAAGAGGGTACATATTCAGTTCCATTCACGGTACACGTTCCGCATAGCGATACTTCTCGGCCACGCAAAAACATGCCCAAGGGGGTTATCCGAGAGAGCGGCGTCAGCGCTGCGATCAAGTATATTATCCTTATCTCATTCAAAGTGAAGGACGATGCGGATAACAGTATTGGGATTGACAAGCACGCTGACTTAGGAAGCGTTTCGATTGCCCACTTCTATCGCAGTGTGGAACTATGGCCGACTTACGGACTTATGGCGCTACATCGTACTGAGGAGACACATCCTGCATTAGGCGAGACTGGGACAGTGTCTGCTAGGACTGCACGAGGCTTGTTTTTCGGCGGAGCAGGTATGCTTCATTTGACTGCCGTCTTGCATCGAAAGGTTTGGCTTGCTGGGCAGCAATGCACAGTTTACATTGGAGCTTGGAATGAAACGAATAAATCCGTGAGTCATGCTTGACGCATTCGGTTTAGTACTTTCTCACAATTGGTGTACATGATAGATCAAAACTGTGACTCTAACAATCATTAGAAACGTCAGCATCGGCCGGCCTAATCAAAGTGTATCGAGCAATAAGAAGCAAATTGCCGAAACTACGCTTGACGCGGTGCGTGGGCCAAACTTCGGGCCAGTGACCGGCAAGGGGTGGTGGGGCGGGATAGAAGCGGGTGGAGCTTGCGAGTTTTCGCACTCGATTGAGATACCCGTATGTCTGCTCATCTTCTCATCGATGCCATTGGCTCTATTGACTTGCATCATATATCTGTGCAGGCCGATGCCTTGACAGTAAATAGAACGCATATAATCGAGGTTTCGTACGTCCTGCGAGTGACCCTAGTGACTGGCTCGCTTTCGTCAAATGTTTCAGTGGATCTCCCTTTTCGTATCATCAACGCAATTTCTACTGATGGCCTCCCGGCTCCGCCCCCACCTGGGCTCTTGATTGGTGGTCTGAAACTACCTAAAGAAGTTCCAGTCTCGTTTACCTTTGATGCGTCACCCAAACAAAACTCAACTACCCTGGATCCACGAACCTGGAATTTTCCTAGCGGTGGCTGGTCTAAAACTAGCGGCCTTCAGGAGCAACATGTCTTGGAATGGATGAACCATGCCTCGAACGACTTGCGTGTGGCGGATGACGTCGGTTCTGGATTAAGTGGTTTCAAGGAAGATACTGGCTTCCTTGATCGCGCATCCCAGGTCTCACAGATATCTCAGGACACAAGAACTTCTTATCAGCTCTTTGATGGCATATCCCCTGGGGACTCCGTGTCGCGTTTGATGAGCCAGGTTGAAGATGGCTTCAATACGCAGGAACAACTACCTAGTCACCAGTCCAGTCAGAGCAATTCGGTTGCTGGTTCTAGCATCCTCAAGCCCGCACCATCGGCAAAACATCGAGTTACATTTCTCACCCCGAAGACAGCTAATGCTCGAGCGATGCAGGAGAGTTCTGCTATGTCTAGGGAAACGGAGCATTCTTCTCCGGGAGCCCAAGGCATTTCGGCGCATCTAAAGGAGCCTTCGTCAAGGCGGTTCATATTGGAAGACAGTCGCTCAACTCGGGCTCGGCCTGATCAAGCTATGTCACAGCTAATGGATACGTGGAATAATGAGGATGCAGACGAGGTACTGCGTTCACTCCGCATGGACGAGGGAGGGTTTGATTCATTCCGTTCGAGTCAAGGCCAAGAACTAGTCTTGAATAGTCGTGTCTCTGGGCCCATTACCGGCTCCTCCGCGTCGTCAGATCCATGGTCTGCGAGGAGTGGATCGTCATACTCTCAACCCAGTGCAAGTTATCCGAGCTCGGCTTTCGAAACAAGCCCAGAACAGGATACTGATGTCTCGTATGGTGGTTCTTATTCGATGAAATCTAACTCAAAACCCCATTTGGATTCTATGTCAAAGGACGAGACGCCG
>WSTJ01001260.1:0-13959 GCA_019623705.1 Ceratobasidium sp. 428 | reverse complement strand
CGATAGCAAAAACCCAGAGGGATTTCTCGCCGGGAAGCCAACTTGGTCATATGTCGGTTTGTGCGAGCGTTTGACTTGGCGGCGTTTAATCTAATCGAAAGTCTAGGAACCTGCCACTTCAAAGGCTCGATCGATGGAAGTCCTGAGGGTGAGGTTGTATTCCTAACCACTAATGGATCCTTTGTCTCTGTCGCTGAGGCGGACTGGACGGTCGACGAGAAAACAGCAATCGGAGGGCTGAAGGGCTTGAAAGGGAAAGGTGGCTATAAACACCCCATAGGCGCCAGCTATTCTGACCCAACTCCGATTTGGCTTGAGTACACCCTGTGATAATAGGTTTGATTACTCGAGGGTTTGACTGTACTATTGAAGAAATAAGAAGGAAATTGCTGGCAAACAAGTATGTCTGTTTCCGATAGTACGTGGTATGTGAGCCTACGGTTAGACCGAAGACATACCATGGATCGCCAATATGATGAACGACAGACCATTACTGCGTTTTCCATTATTATTCGCCCGACAAAAGCATCATCAGAGGCAGAAACGATGAGAGCGGCGCCACCACAGGATAACACGACGAAGCCGATTGCCATTAATTCCAGAACAAATACTCTCAAGTGTTGTCTAACGCCTGAAAAAGCCTAGATTAAGAGGATTGAATGCGCAAAAAAGGGCGATGTATTAAGGTGTACTGGGTCATTTGAAGGAGAGAGGTGGTAATATGGGAGCGGGGGAAAGGAGCAAAGCTTCCACAGAGGTTGAGATTTTGCGGAAAACGGGACCATAAGGCGGGCGCACCTTGTATTTGCGTTATCCAGAACAACAAAACCCCAATTATGATGACCCTATCTTTCTCTCAAGAAATTCTTTATACTTTTCCTTCGCCCAAGGTTCTCCACTAATCATCGCCTTTAGTTTTGTTGGGTCAAAAGGTAGAGACGGGTCTAGCCTAAGCGTATCTAGGACATGACATCTAACCAAGTCATTTACACTTAGTTTCAGGAAAGGTGTTTAAATGCAGGACTCACATAACGGTAGATTTCGTCAAGGGAACTTTATCCGATTTCATCATTACACAAATCTGAGAGAGAGGGAGTTGTCGATTATGCCAGAGTAGGTAGGCTCGCAGTTGCAACGGAGTCGGTTTCGTAGGAGCGGTAGTGCCTGCCGAAGACTGAACTGCCGGATCAGGCGTTATTCCAGCAGCGGACGAGGGTGAGGCGGCTGTTTGCTCCGGGCGGGGCGCGGTAATTCTCGTAGGTGGCCATTTCTTGCCCATGACCTGGTTTTTCTGCTCGGCAGCGCGTTGTCTCTCGATAACCCGTGTCATGCCTTTACTGAGGGGAGTTCCGTAGTTATCTGCCAAGAGTAGGTTGCTCTGATAGTCTGCTAACAGGGGGTTATTGGTAAGATTAAATGGAAGAAGTGTGCCTATATGCGTAGAAATAATCGTTATATCACCTTCAGTAGAACTATCTTTCCCGTCGACGGCTGGCGTGGAGGCTTTGGCAGCGGCGGCTTTTGCAGCAGCCTCTGCGGCAATAACGGCTTCTCCCTTTCCGTTGACGTCAACGCCCTCCTTGATACGCTTGGCCTGAACTGCAGCACGAGCAGCTTCCATATCGGCTCGCAAATCAAAAACGAGAGTCGGCCAAGGCAAAAGAGAATCCAGTTGACCGTGGGTGAGATTCTGAAGTTGGTCGACCGGCACTAGTTGTGGTTCGGGTTCAGTCGTGGTCGTAATCGTGGTTGTTTTGGAACGGAAAGGTGGAGAAGCGGGTCTTGGCGCTGTGTTTGATGAGGAGTCCAAAGAGTTTGTGCCTGTAGTCAAAGGTATTTCCCAGGGTGGCGGAGCGGAAACGGGTATTAATCCTTGAGCGATAGAGCGGGTGTGTAATAATCGCAAGGTGTGGTATAAGGCAAGTCCTGCATGAGCGTCGTTCGCCGCGTCTAGTTATACAAAACATCATTCCAAACACCGAACAAAATACAACAACAAACTTACATCGACACTGTTCTTTTGTCAAAAATTTATCCCAATTACTCGTCCTCTCTTCGCCCTTTTCCAGCTCTCGACCAAGATACCTCCGAACCAAACGAGCTAGTTGAATCAACGTTCTCCCAGGACGCACGAACTTGTGCACGGGGCCTGCCTCTAGCGGTGCGTTATCTGCTGCTTCGTCCTCATTGGCCATTGACGGGTTCTCCTCGTTCAGCATAGCTATTTCTTTCTCCGGGTCGCTGTCGAGGTCTAGAACATCCTCACTGGAGCTTGCCAGAGGTTGATCCTTGTCGTTCGGTATGATACCAATACCAATACCAGCGCGATCCGAGTCCATGTCAATTACACTCGTCCCTACGAGTCCAACGTCCGCAACTCTAGCGAGGTAGGAAAGTTCGACGATACCGCGCCCGGCATAATCGACGCCAAATTCTCGACACAGCCTGCGCATGTCGTTGCCAATGTTGACACCGACTTTCAGAATCGTTGGAGAAGTGATTAGAGCCTAGAATAGAGCTTTTGTTGAGAGGATAACTCGGGTAACTTGGATGAAGATGTACCTTGAGCTTAGAGGGGAAATCTAAGCGACGAATACGTTAGTCTATGTAGAATATCTAACGCATGCACCCACATTTCATCGAGGAGATCTGGATTAGTAATATAGAAGTATTGTCCGAGATCTAAAAAGACATATTCACTATTCCGGCACAACATACGACCATTGTTAAGCAGACATACCTGAATCAATCCAGTCTTTAACCTCCCCTTCGGCGCTGGAACAGTCCATTCCATATCAAAGCCCACCACGCCTTGCCATCGACTTCCAGGAGGGGATTTGAGGTTACTGATCATCCGCGAGATAGCTAGATTGGCCTCTTGAGGCGAACTGCTAGACTGATAGCCAGACCGAAAGTATTGTACTTTGGCGAGAGGTACTGCAGGAAGCCTAGCTGACGTTTGAGGTTCGGTATGAGAGTAAAATGGAAGCCCAGTTGGTGCTAGGCGAGGTCCATTAGGTATCGCGATCGGGGAAGATACGCGGGGTGGAGGTGGGAGTGGAGGCGGGGGCGCAGTGCTAGCAGATGTGATGCTCGTAGTCATGGAAGATATTGTAGACATATGCCGGGAACCGTCCGTAGTTGTAGCCTGTTCTTGGGCGAGGCTTGCGCCGCGTCGTAGGGCCTCCATTATTGTGCTCTTGCGTGATTTTTTCCGAGGTAGATCGTTGTTTTCGCCTACTGGGGATTCTCGCCGGGGTAAAGTCGAAGAACTATGCGCCTCTAACTGTTAGTAGCCATCACCGAACGCAAATAAAGACAGACCTAATAACCCGATTTTCTACGGTATTATCCATTGAGTTCGATACGAAGCGTATTGTTATAGTTCTCGCCGCGAGACGAGGAGTTGGTATACTAAGACGAGGGACACGGTGCATGAAGGGACATCGAGGATCAATGCAAGAGTCTGGTGAGTGCTGGCTTGGGCACGTGAGCGTGTCTCGCCTGGTCACGTGGGTCTGGTTGGTCAAAGGATCGCGCCAAATGTTCCTCTTTGGGTCTTGAGACAACAGTTATTATAATTAAGATCCTGAATGCTCCACCTTGTATATCAGGATCTAGGAATGATGCAGACGACAGAGAATCAATTGGGATGAAAATTCCTCCGAATTCGACTACTGGTTACAAGGCTGACTGAAACCTGTTTTTTGTTACACTAAATATACTGCAGACACTCTATATCTCAAAATACAACAGCTTAAAGCTTAGCCTTTCCGCCGATCAGCGTGTTCCCTCGTTGAATGCACTCAACGGCCTCAGATACCATATTGTCGACGATAGTCTTGGCAGGGAGGACATCTTTGATTACCGCAGCCACGTTGCCCATCAGGAGGCGGCTAATGCATAACGATTCGTAAGCGAATATATACGAAAATAAAGCTATGAGGACATACCGCCCGGCGAGGGACTTTTCGGGGTGTTTTTCGAGTTCGTGTTCCTGAAGGATAACGTCAGACAGTGGATCGGGGTAGGAGGAAAGAGCCTACATGAGGAATGATACCCTTGCCGGTAAGCTCTTTGATCTCCTCTGTACGCTTCGTCTCCCTGTTTCAAACAGCACCGATAAGAACGCGTAATAGTACGCAAAAAGAAAGCTGGCGCACCATTCCCGGACATAATCAGTAACGTAGACATTCAGCGGTCGGCCGGTGAAAATCAACGTTCTCATGACATCCTCATGCTCCGCCTTCACCAATCTTCAATTAGGCAGCCTCAGTCAACTGCAAGCTAACAGTAATAGCCAGCACTCACGCATCCTTGTGTATCTTCGGGGCACCGGCTTCCTCGCTCGCTACGAACCGTGTTCCGACCCATACACCCTGTGCTCCCCACATCAGGGACGCGGCCAGTCCACGGCCATCGGAAATTCCGCCAGCAGCGACGACGAAGATGGGCTTGCCGGTAAGGGGCGATTTTTTGCCTTTTACTGCGTCCTGTTTAGATGCTAAGTGCGCCGCATTGGATCAGAGAATGGATAAGAACTGACAACGCAGGCGGGAATAAGGATGCTGGTTGGGACGTAGCCGGTGTGTCCACCGCCCTCACCTCCCTACCGAGAGTGTTAGGCTGAATAATATAGCTGGGAGTGCGAGAGACGTACCTGGGCGCAGATGATGTCAACACCGGCCTCCAATGCCTTGGTGACATGCTGTAAACAACCCAATTGAGTACCGAAAACGGGTATCGCTAGGCAACTCGTCAAACCTTGGGGTGTCCAACCATCTATAGGTAAGAAAGGAGTTGTCAGACCATCAACACGGGCAAGAAGATGGTGTTGGGACTGACGTTCATAATCGGAATTCCAGCCTTGTGCAGCTTCTCCACAGCGCTCTTGGGTGGGACACCAACAGCACAGACAAATAGGGCCGCTTTTTCGTCGATGATAACATCTAGGAGGTCTGGGAGCTGCCCCTTCGTGTAATCGTACTAGACCAACGAGCTTTCGTTAGGATACTATAGGGGGATGTCAAGAAAAAAACACCCACGTTGGTCTTGCGAGCACTACCGCCAACTTGCGGTATCAGCAAGTCCACACCAAATGGTGCATTCTTGTCATTAAGCTGATCCTTAATCTCACGAATCTACCCAATCTGTAAACGCCATGTATAATCGGTTAGCGCGTCATCGGCTCTTACCTGCTGACGCAACACTTTTGGCGTGTACCCGAGTCCACCAATGACACCTAGACCGCCCGCGTTCTGCGTCAAGCCATGTTCAGTAATTTATTAAGTAGTCTTATAGTATCAGACTCACGGTAACAGCGGCAGCAAGTTTCGGGCCAGCCGCAACATTCATTCCAGCGAGCATAATCGGGTGTTTGATCCCGAAGGTCTCAGTCAAAGTCGTCTTGATAGGTCCACTAGACATCCTGTTTATTAATTTTATAAAGCTGGTAGGACGGTGTTGCTGTTAGAACCAAGTGGAGATATGAGCGGGGGTGGAAGAGAGGAAGTCGAGGCGAGGTTTTAAATGTGGGGCAACCGGCAAAACCGGCAACCGCCTAACCGGGCTGATGACGATGTAATCAACGGCTGGCTCGATTGGCCTCCGCTCAACCACCGCTAAATACCAGAAGCGGACATCACCATCAAATTCGCTTTACTTGCGCTGGTGGTGTGCAAAAGTGATTTTACCGCGAGTGTACCAGCCTCTGACTGGGTATACGCATTCCAGAGCTGATTTCATTTGAAACGCAAGCGCGAATAATCATTACTGAAATTCTAATGTTGAGTGGGTCACAAAACTATTAGAATTTGAGAGAGATATTCCCGCCTAGTTCCGGCCCCATTTGTGCTTGATTAGCTAAAAGTCCTATGAAAATCCGGGACCTGGTTTGGAACGAGGCTCGGAATTCTCCCAAAGCGAGCCACCTATTGGTACCGAATCAAGGAGCTGGGATTTAGATATCGGATAGGCCCGAACTCCCACTTGGATAGTTTCTATCATAGGATTTGTCCGGCTACAGCTCAGGAGTGGATCCAACGGAAAATATCAAGCGTAAAACCCATTAATCCAGGTTTCAAGAAAGCCTAATGTGTGCATTTCTGATATGTACTTTTCGTCTAGACCTCAAAGTTTAGCCTTGCCTCCGACCATAGCATTCCCAGCTTGAATACATTTAACCGCGTCTGCGACCATATTGTCGACTATAACCTTGGCAGGTAGAACGTCTTTGATAACTGCCGCAACGGTGCCCATGAGGTAGTGACTGTTTAGATGTAGATTTAGCAAGAGTCCAACGATATCATACGGGATAGGACCTACTGCGCCGCCATCGACTTTTCGGGATGTTTCTCCATTTCGTGATACTATGCATACACAAAGGTTTAGGTAGTCACCAGCTATACCTAAAAAGCAACCACTTACATGCGGAACAACCCCTTTCCCTGTCAGTTCTTTGATCTCATTCGCTCGGTTGTCTTCCCAGTCCTTGATATAGTCCGTCCGATACACGTTCAACGGCCGACCCGAGTAAACCAAGGTCCTCCCAATATCCTACCACACTAATATCAGCATGTTTCACCCAGCATACACGAGGGTTTCACCTCATATTGAGCTTTTAGTAACCTATAAATCCGTCATTTAGCAATTTTACTTGGGACCAGGGACACAGTTACTCACAATTCTTTATGCTTCTTCGGTGCAGCCGCCTCTTCGCTCGCCACAAATCGTGTCCCGACCCATACGCCTTGCGCGCCCCACATCAATGCGGCAGCCAAGCCACGGCCATCGGAAATACCGCCGGCAGCTATGACAAAGATGGGCTTGCCGGTTAAAGGTGACGTTCTTCCTTTTACCGCATCCTGGTGAAACCTCCCTTAGTTCTAGATCTGACGAAAGCGTAGAATAACGTACGACGCAGGCGGGAACAAGAATACTCGTTGGAACATAGCCTGTATGCCCACCTCCTTCGCCACCCTAAAAGGCAAGTACCCATGTTAATTAATCCATGGAGAGCATGCTTCGGGGCCTATAATCACCTGCGCGCAGATAATATCTACCCCTGCATCAAGGGCTTTGGCAACGTGCTGGAGTGTGCGAGACCATTATCAGCAAAGCGTCCGAGTGAAGATTCGATTTTTAACCGACTTTTGGATGCCCAACCATCTGTTATGAAGCTGATCAGTGAGTCCACGCTTATGGTAGTGGTCATATGGGACATACATTCATAATTGGGATTCCCGCCTTATGCAGCTTCTCAACCGCAAATTTAGGAGGAACGCCAACTGCGCAGACAAACAATGCTGCTTTTTCTTCGATGATCACGTCAATGAGTTCGGGTAGCTGTCCATGAGTATAATCGTACTACGACGCCTGGAGCGTCAGTAACCAGTTAGAGATGATATAGGCGCTGGGTAGACGTACGTTCGTTTTGCGAGCACTTCCGCCGACTTGCGGAAGCGCGAGGTCGACGCCAAAAGGTGCATTTTTATCGTCGAGATAGCTTTTGATATCATGAATCTACTCGGCATTCACGTGTAAGTTCTATGACTACCTATGTTAACGAACAAGGCGCACACACCTGGTGACGCAGCATCTTCGGGGTATATCCTAGCCCTCCAATAACGCCTAGACCTCCCGCATTCTACGTGGACCGTTTTAAGAATCGCATTTATCTCTAAAAGCCGATATGTTATTTACTCACGGTCACAGCAGCAGTCAGCTTAGATCCGGCTGCAACATTCATCCCAGCCAACATAATGGGGTGCATGACTCCAAATGTCTCAGTAATTGCCGTATTGAGAGGTCCTTTCGCCATGTTGATGATGTGCTTTCAATGCGGTGATCGCGGGAGCTGAGGTGGGGTATGGAGGTTGAGATGTGGGGAACCGGGGTCGGGAACGAGCGTAACCGGCGGGCACGTGTCGTGCAAGCGCCCAGCGTTTCGCTAAGTGCGGGGTTATTTGCAATGAATTATCGGGATGACTTGACGTCGACGTTTGCGGTCGACGAGACTTTCCGAATAGAGAAGCTTCGGCCACGGTAAGTTCTTTCTCCAAACTCTGCTCGTTGATAACTGCGGGCCAACTAATTAGCTGCTCTCCCTCCAACTTATTTGCCGAAATATTTAATCTTTTCTTGAACGCGTCGGGACAAATAGCATACAACTCGCCCTCATCTCGCTCGGCCTAGGCGCTATCTCTCACCTGCTATCACGGCCGACCTCAGACCATTGTCTTTCGCGCCCGACACAGTTCGCATCGTCTCACTTTTCATTCCTCGGACTTGATCGGTTGAGTCACAAGCGCGGATCGAAGCCCGAGCGATCTCGTATAAATATCTAATTTCCCAGGGGCTGCATCGGATGCTTGCCGCACGCAGCACCTGCTCTCGACTTGTCCTCCGCCGACACTTTGCCACTACATCTATTGCTCGCTCGACTGTATCATTCACTATGCCGCCTCTGACACCTAACAACATTAACCCGGCATGGAAAGACGTACAATACGCCGTACGCGGTCAGATCGCGATCAAGGCCGAAGAGTATCGCGACCGACTTCGAAAAGGCGATAAATCTCTTCCGTTTGACCGTGTCGTCAACTCGAATATTGGGAATCCACAACAAAAGGGACTTGACCAACCACCTATTACGTTTACGCGCCAGGTCTGTCTTTGTCTTTAGTCATTGGGATGACGTTGATCGAAGGACGGTGTGGGGTTGTGGGGTATAGGTGGCCTCGTTGCTCGAGTATCCAGAGTTGATGGAGACCGGGAAAGGACTGTTCCCGGCCGACGCGATCGCCCGTGCACGCGAGCTCTACGACGAGATAGGTTCGATCGGCGCGTACTCACATAGTCAAGGTGTCCCGTTTATTCGAGAAAGTGTCGCGAAATTTATTGAGGGCGAGTAGCTATCCGCCGATCGTCATATTTATGTATCTGATATCTTCGGGTCTCCAAATTGCAGAACGCGACGGCTACTCATCCGACGCTTCCCAGATCTTCCTCACTGCAGGCGCTTCCGCCGGCGTCTCTCTCCTCATCAACATGCTCATATCCTCTCATAACTCTGGTATCCTCATCCCGATTCCACAGTACCCACTCTATACCGCGACACTTGCCCAGCACGGCGGCACTCCGATCCCATACTATCTTGACGAGTCCAAAGGCTGGTCGACCTCACCCGAGTCGGTTGCTGCAGCTGTATCCAAGGCGCTCAAGGACGGGATAGAGCCGAAGGCGCTGGTAGTCATCAACCCCGGAAACCCGACGGGCTCTATTCTGGACGAAGACACTATGCGGGCCTTGCTCAAGATCTGCGAGGAACACTCGCTGATGCTTTTGGCGGACGAGGTGTACCAGGCCAACACGCACGACCCCAAGAACCATCCGTTTACGTCGTTCAAGAAGATCCTCCGAGAGACCAAGTCCCCTGCTCCCCTAGTTTCGTTCCATTCAATCTCCAAAGGCGTCTCGGGCGAGTGCGGTCGACGCGGCGGATACTTCGAGCTCACCAACGTCCCGCAAGAGATCACCGCGCTCATCTACAAGATGGTCTCCGTCGGACTATGCCCGCCTCTCTCTGGTCAAATCGGCGTCGACTCGCTCGTCCGTCCGCCAAAAGAAGGCTCGGAGTCGTACCCGCTCTGGAAAAAAGAGACAGACGCGATCCACGCTGCGCTGGCCAAACGGTCGCATATCATGTGTGACAGACTCAACTCGCTCCCCGGCATGTCATGCGCGCCTTCTCCTGGAGCGTTATACCTCTTCCCTCAGCTCCATCTCACCGACGCTGCGGTCAAGGCGGCCAAGGACGCGGGTATGACGCCTGACAACTTCTACTCGAACGAGCTGCTGGATCAGACTGGTATTTGCGCGGTAAGCGGGACAGGATTTGGACAGAAGGAGGGCGAGTCGCACTTTAGGTTGACGTGTCTGTGCGATGGTGTGGAAGAGTACGTTGGGAAGCTGGAGAAGTTCCACAAGGGGTTTATGGAGAAGTACCAGGACTGAGTGTATGTAGATGTGATTGAAGAACTATTTTGATTAAAGAACGTACAATTCGGTCGCATTAGACAACTAGTAACAAGGTATCGCCTTCAACCGTAAGCGCCGTTGTGGTAGGTGGTAGCATGTAGAAGCGACACGAACCTAGCATCGACTATTTTCATTCATCGACAACAACCGCCGAGAGGAGGCGAAGTGACCCGCTCGAAGTAATACGTATGAACTGGGACATTCAGACAGTGCGTGCGGCCTCATGTAAGAATAACATTCTCGGACCGGTCTACGGTCCCCGGCGCCCGCTTGTTTCAAAGGGTATTTTACTCCATAAATTGACATTCTACTCGGGCGGTTAGATACCATGTGCGAAACCAGCATGGTTCACATACAGTGGAAACGTGAAAGCAATAAGTAGATGAACAGTCAGAAGGCGCATACAACCGCCCTTTTGGTCACTCGGCCCTTTGTATGAACCCCAAATCGATCGGTTAATAGGGGGTTTCATGGTAGGCTTAACTGGGGCTTAACTGGTACCTCAACTGGGCCCCAACTTGGACCGGGAGTTGGCGGACCAGTTAAGCGCCGAAGGCCCAAACTTTCGTGTATCTATACTATATGCGTACTATTTACATCAGATTCATATTAAACACACCCTCATAAGCTAGAAGGATTTTTCTTAGGCTCATTCCCAAGATATGGTGGCCGACGAACGAGCATATCACACCGAATTGGCCAAGCAGCTTGGCGGATTGACGTTGCTTGGGGGAGGCCCGAAGGGGAAAAGCGAGGTGATCGAGCAACTGGGTGTCTTGGAAGATTCGAGGGGAATTGTGGGGTTGGACGAAGTCTAGGGTGCATAGAATCGGGCTTGGGGTGTCGGTAAGCGTTTGGGTTATTTTCAGGCTGATGGATCACACTAAGCCGTAACATATAGCGCTCTCACCTCTCTCAACCCTTCTTACAGTTGTACCTCTTCTCCCAAACCACACGACCCCCCCAATCCGTATGCGTACCCTACGCTCCGGTCTACGCGTCTTGCATACACCTGACTACATGCGCGAGGCTTTTGCTAAATGTCTAGACCAGTCTCTTCGGACATGTTTCCCTCAAGGTCTTACTGCGTTTCAGATTGCCGCAGATGAAGGTGCAGGTGTGAGTTTGGCGATGGTGCAAGAGATGGTAGAATGTGTGGAGGAGGACGGAGTTATTGCAAGGGACGAAGCTGGAGGGAGTAGGGAAGTTAGGTGGTTGCCTAATTTGTTTGTGGGGTATGTGTGGGACGGGGACTAGAGGAACTTTGTTATAATTACCTCAATGGAATAACAGTCTATCTTTATCCTTTTGCTCTGGTGCTTTAGTGGTAGCTTGCCAGTATGTTTGGATTCCCAAGAGCTTTCACGAGTCTTCATAAGCAGGCGGCTTTTTTGTAAAAATAAATAAATGATATTCCAGTCAAAGTAGCAGTCATAATGTGAAAATGATATCCAGTCACCGAGTCTCCAATCCAAGTTCCAGTCTCCAATCCGAATCCGAATCCGAATCCGAATCCCAGTCTCCAATCCAAATTCCAAACGACGCTCCATATCGAATCCAATGTGTTGTACCTCATCCTCTTTCTCACGTCCTCTTCTACTTCACCCGATTGCTCTTCTACTGTGCCCCTCCATTTACCCTCCGACTTCTATATCCCTTTATATCCCCGCGAATATATCCCCCTAATTTCCCAACAGACTTCGCAGTACGCGACCGGCTACCTTGACCGCCTTCGCCACCATATTCCACGTTGGCTCGACCTCGACCTCGACCTCGACCTTGTCCATAGTCCATTGCTCCTCCGCCCGCAGCCCAACCCCCCATTTCATCTTCTGCAGCGCCTCCCAGCCCGCCGCCACCCCGGCATAGTATTCCTTCGTCAACGTGGGGCAGGGCGAAGTCGTCGACGTGAGAGACCGGGCTGTTCCAGGTGTGAGGGACGGTGTGGGCAGTGATGAAGACTCAGAATCGGTGCGACCGATGTTTGGTTCGCCATTCCTCTCGCGGTACTCTCGAGATCGCTCATAGTAGCCAACTAAGGGAGGGAGCGCCTTCCGTTTCTTCGTTACCTTCGCCTTGCTTATCGAATCGCGCCTACCATCACTTGTCAGATAGGTACTGTAAGAGTTCGAGAAATGCTGCTCACAAGTCATCCCGTTCATGTTGCGCGATAAGCACGTTGTTGAGCATCGATGTCGTCGCGGCCATACCACCGTTGTTCATTACCATGTGCATAGCGGCAGCAGCTCGCAGGTTCCGGATTCCCATCTTGCGTCGTAGAACTTGGAGAGTGCGAATGGGAATTCCAAAAGGTGCGCTCGAATGAAGCCTAGGCATCTCCAAACCTGGTCCAGGATCGGCCGCCCGTTCTTGATAGTCGGCCTTATTGACACTGGCAACAACCCCCACGCGTCGAGCCCACAAATCATAATCGTACACGGTGCCACGGGTGCGGTTGATTGGTGTCCTCGGTGTCCGGGCATATGGCATAGGTTGATTGAGATATCTAGAAGTGTATCTCGTTTTGTTGAGGTTCCTAGCGAAAGGCACATCCCGCAGTTCGTAGTCGAACTCGCTATGGTCGTGCTTCGGTGGAGCCTTCGGCGTCGTCGTATTCCCAATATCGTGGTTAGCCATAGCGTAAAAACGCATAGATAGTCCAGGTACCAGATTCGAGTTCAGTCCAGGCATTTCTGCAGCTAGTCTAGAGTGGCCAAATGGTCCAGCCTGATTGTTCACTACGTAGGGGCTACCAGTAGAGCGGCAACCCCACCGTGCATAATCGAATCCATTGAAGCGACGCATCGGCGGTGTCGGGAGCATTATGTTTCTAGCGTCATGGTCGTTTGTAGTGACAGGTCCGTGAGACGAGTTCTCGTGCTGATATTCTGGGTCAAACATATCGAAGCGGCGGGAGGGCATATTTGTTCCAGTAGGGTTAGGAGCGGCCACAGGAGGAGTTGGAGTAGATGCTCCTTGGAGGCTTGTGTCGTTGAGACTTCCAGTTGAAAGTCCGGTCCATACGCCATAATCGAGCTTGCCGCAAGTAGCATGTCCAGGCGGTCCAGTAGTTATATCTGGACCAAGTCCTGGCATCTCCATCGCCAATCCGAAACGACCGGACGGCCCAGCTTGGTTGCTCGCTTCGTCGAGGCTCCCAGTAGAATATCGGCTCCACAATCCATAGTCAAACTCTCCGCGAGCGTGCTCCAAAGCCATCCCAGGCGCCGTTACCCTACCTGGGTCACAGTCGTTCGCGGCAGTCGCTGGGACATCCGATGAGCCTCTTTGGTTATCAACTTCGCCGGGGCTGCTAGTAGAATACTCACCCCAGAGCTCGGAATCAAACCCGCCACGGTCGTGTTTGAGTGGAGTACTCGGCATCACCAGACCACTAGGGTCATAGTCGCTCGTATGAGCAGATTCGAGAGGTCGATTGGCGTTCTGAGATCCAACGCCGAACATATCGACAACATTCATGGGCACATCCGCTCGGGTAGTCCTGGGGATGTCCATAGGCGAGAGCGGATTGTGACGGGCACCAGGCATGGTGGACGATCCAAAAATTAGCCCGCCTTGCCATTGTTGCATATCCATAGGATGTGTCTCCTCTGCAGGTGGGTTGCTCCCTGATGAAACAAGTTTCAGCAACCCCAGGCAGAGACGAATATCCAAGTTGCCAAACCTTGCCCCCGCTGTATAACCATACTCCATTCACATTCTATTCCATCGTCGCTCCAATTACTCTCATCTTCATCCAGCCTGGCTCCAGATTCGTGACGTGGGCTGGCAAAGAATAATTGCGTGCGTTCGGACAACAACTCATTAGAGCCGGCTGTGTAGATCGAATTGGAGTCGAAAAGCCGCTCCTTGGTTGAGACCTATGGGTAGCTAGTCAGCATCCTGCATCCATCCTAGCAC
>WSTJ01001259.1:0-13965 GCA_019623705.1 Ceratobasidium sp. 428 | reverse complement strand
TTTCCCGCCGGGTTTCCGGCGCACTTTTGCCATTCCCGCCCCCGCCCCCGCTCCCGTATGCGGGAATTTTGCCGGAAGATTCCCGGGGAATGCCGGAATTTCCGGCTGCAGGTTTCCCGGGCGACATCCTTACACGAGATCAATGGGCCTTGTACTACTCCCTGTGATGGATGGACCAAATGGTATGCCCATTGATTTATTTTCTCTTTACAAGAAGTAAATAGTGACCATATCCCCTCCCCCCTCCTTGCAACCTCCTCAACCACCTGGGCCCAGAACCTGGCTTTACCCCACATCCGCATCACCTCTCGCTTGAGAAACGACCCTGCTTCCTTATTCTAGATGCACATTCAACACACGTCTGTCCCCCACCTGCGCTACGACCAACTGAACAAACCACTGCCCAGTGCCAATATATTGGCTAATATGGTAGAACAACTGTTCAGGCCACACGCTAAGATGATAGCTCACCAATGCCATTGGTGGCTCCTCTTGTTGAGTGTGGATCCTCCTTGGGTTAATCTTGGTGTGTATAAACCTAATTCACAAATATCAACCTCTCTTTCCACATGGTGACACCGGGCTGATGGTTTCACGTCTTTGTGTATCCCAAAAAGTACTGTTGAATCAAAAATCACTGTACCCGCTCCCCCACACACCTCCTGATGCACACTTAGCCTCAACACTGGATACTTCAAAAGGTATGTATTCGGCTGCCCACATCCATCCCCACACTTGTCCTCTCACGCTCGCCACTTGTGTTGGAGGCCACTGGTGCACGTCCTCTCCCCCCCTGGTTCACTGACAATGTGCTACCACTGACCTTTCCCTCACCACACTAGGGCTTGACGCGCTTTACCCCACTTTCTGTGAGTACGCTCGTACTATCTCACTGCTTTGCTGTCATGATCCTTGATCAAGACATCTCTCTTCCTCTTCCCCCCCCTTCATGTGTCGTCTTCCTATTCTGTTTATCTCGTCGCTTAGTTCTGTTCCCGCTTAGATCGCTTAGTTCTCGCTTGCTTGCTTTCTCATGTGTCTCGTTTGCTTGCCGTCGCTTAGTACGCTTGTACAAGCGGCGCTTAGATGTATCTCTGTCTTCTCTCGCTTGTAGATCGCTTAGCTGTCGCTTAGTTGATTACTGCAATATATAAACGCTGTGAATCGTTCTGGTTAACCCCAAGAACGATTCACCTCGTCTTCTCCCCACTCTTCACTGTGCTAAACAATCTCTAAGACATTTGGAGTTGTCAAGCACTCTAAACTCTATCCACAAGTTCACTTCCTCACGGGTTGTGACATTTGCCAGCTAATACAACGCCTCATGGCTTGTTGTACCCCTGCCCTTGCACACAATAAGGGCCCTAATGTCCAGCTAACTACTCCCTTCAAAAAATTCCACATTTGCTGCCAACCCCAACCTCTCATAAACATCCAGCTCACGACCCTCATTTCCCCAATCCCCACCCATATTCTGGTCCTTGCTATTTTGCTAGCGTCCACTTGTACCTGCCAGTGCTCCACTGTCCCATATCCAGCCCACGGGGCACATCATCCCCTGGTTGGACCGAGTTCCTGGCGCCTGGGAGGTGTTGAATTCTGACGTAAATAATTACCTTGCTTTACTGCTAAATTTAAGATTAACAACTGCAAATTAAGCTTGGATTTCAGCCTTAGCTTACGTACTTTAAGCCTTCCCCTTTCAACATTTCTTAGAGTTCACATTTGACACGCTTCAGGGAGTTTCATCAGGAAAACGGTTTTGGTCTACGTAGACAAACAGGTCTACAGTAGACACAGGTGTCTACGGTAGACTTCCGTAGACCTCCGTAGACCATGTGTAGACATAAAAAGTCCGTTGTGAATATAACAAATCTACAGTTGACACCAATGTCTACAGTATATAATATGGGGTAGTGTTTTTGACCAAAAGTGCCAGGTCCAGGAAAGTATTTTGCAATTTTCTCACTCAATCTTGATCCAATTCAAACCCTGATTGAATGACTGGTGATTCTGATGTGATCTGCACCTTTCCTAAATTTTGATTCAATTTGAGATTTGCCACACATGAAAGGTGGATTGCCCAATGAGTTATGTTTGGAACTGAGTAAGTGCTGAAACCCCTCGGAACAACTTGCTTAAGGGTTCCTTAAATCCGCAAAAATTAGAGCATTCCAACTGTGTAGTTTGCCAGGGTTTTTAGTTGACCGTCGTTGAGATCGTGTCACATTTCTCCTCGGAAAATATTCCCCTAGGTGCGCAGACCCTGTTGCCCCCAAAATATGAAGGATTTGTTTATTGAGGGTACTTTCATTGTGATCTTCTGGTCTGACTACCCTGATTGTATCCCTTATCTCACTGATAGATGCCCTCAAAACACGTGAACTATGCACAAGGTCACCTCATCTATTGAGTTTCAGCACAGTCAAGCTCAAGTGAAACTACAAGACAGTTTACACATGTAGACCCACTTGTCTATGCCAATGAAGTATAGTAATCAACACCCGTGAGTATGGCTAATGTGTTGGATTGACCTGAAAAGCTCTCTACATACTGGTACAGGGGTGGTATGCTCATGATTACCCCTAAGCAGTGGTTTTTCCAGTGTTTAATGCCCTTAAAATGCTCTAATCACTCTGAGATTTCATACACAGTATCAGAGCACTGAGTTGCACCAGTTCCGCATAGGGGACAGGCATTTGTGTGGTGTGATTCGTTAGTCTCTGTGGCATATTCAGGGGTCATGGCCCCCTTAACACCTCTGTACCTCATCAGACATTGGTATTCATGCTTTTTAGGTGGGTTATTTGGACTCAGCGCATTTTTGCGCGTTGAACGATATATATATGTCATATATTCCTTCACTTCTTTGCTGGGAGGCCGGTGCTCCTTGCACTGGGTTCGGTCAGCACAACCTTAGTTTAGGGCTGGCTGACAGCACTTGAAGATCGCTTGCGGGCGAGCGCTTACGCCATTGTTGACATGTTTGTATACGTCACGTGGCCTACCGCCACGTTGCATCTTGTTCTTGGCTTGGACTTGTTCTTGGCTTGGACTTTGTTCCGTCTCGCCCACGACCACCCGCTCTCATTGCGGGTGATGCCATGGAATGTCGTTTGTTTGCTGCAGTGCGCCTAACGCTAACCGCACCCCCTGCCTACTGCAACATCCACGCTTGCTTGCGCACGCACACCCCCAGTTATTTGCTCAGGTGCACCTTTCCGCCTTCGGCTGCTCGCGTTCCCTCATGCTTGCTCTGCCATCCTTGATCACGGCGGTTGCTCGAGCCTGTGAGCACTCGCCCTTTGCCCCTGCTTGCGCGCTAACCGCTCAATTTAGGCAACACCTTGCTTGTTACGCCGGCGCCATTGCTTGCCCGCTACACGTGTGCTCGTATGTGCAACCACTGTGTGCCATATACCGCAACCCGTCATCTGTGAGTCTGCACATCCCCCCGCTCGCCATTGTGCTCACCCTCAACCGTGCTAGTGCCATTGCGGGTTTTTGCTACATTAAGGTCCATGCTCGCACTCCCTCTCTACGCCGGCCCATGTCAACCGTGCAGCTGTGCTAGGTAATTCCGGTGAGCTAATCACCCGCTGCCCCCAATCCTGTGCTGCCTGTATTTGCGTGCGCACTCCTTGCCCACGCTTGCTGACCCACGCCCATGCCAGCTCCCACATACTACAGCCAACTGCGCTTGGCGTACGCACACGTGCAGCGAGTTTGCACCCAACACCTGGTCAAATACTTGGTTTTCCAGTGAGTAGATCGCCCTTGGGTATGCTGCTTGACCAGGTGTGCGTCTATTCACGCGCTGCTGGCGTGAGGCTTTGAGATAACCGGCCTGCGCCTGCTCCGGGGTCACTGTTGCTGCCAATGTGAACATCATTGGGCGCCGGCATGCTCTTGCTGCCGTCCCTGTGCCTCTGTGCATCCATACTGTATACAACCATGTAAACATTCACAAAATATACTGCATTGTCCGCTACTACAACATGTGTATAATGAACCAATAGGGCAAGCAACCCGGGAAGAATTCATGCCTACCGTAGACACCCCCCATCTACATAGAGGGGTAGGTGCTACAGGTCTACGGTAGTCTATGTAGACGTCCCTAGACGTTTCTCTTTTTCCTGATGTTTTTAATAAGCAATTTTGGCGTATATAATTGCGCATATATAAAACATTGAATACAGCAATTCAAAACACTGTTACAGTATTTGGGGTTGAAATGAGAATAGAGCAAAGGCAAAAGCTGTCACAGTGTTTTATGGCACAGCCGACAGCAAAGTCAAGTAGACAGCAGTGACAGCAAGAGCACCACGTCTCAATGGTCCGGATGTGCGAGCCAATGTGACACAAATGAATCACTGCAGTGGTGTGTTCAGCGACGGCGATGGGTGGCGGGCGGCAGGAGTGTCAGTAGGGCGAATGCGCAACTGTTGGAATGACATACTTTGGGTGTGGGGTATGGATACAATTGGCACCGCTCAACGCACGTGCTCGTTGGTGGGTACTGTGGCCAGGTTGGCACACAGAAGTGTCGAGTATGTCAAGGCGCAAGTAAGGTCAAGTTGGTGTGTGAGGGAGGCGTGGACACCGCAAAGGAGAAGGTTTCACACAAAAATCAGCAAGATGACCTTCAGCTTGAGCACGCAAGAGAACATACCAGGAGTACTTGCACGACGAGGCGTAAGTTGTCTTCAGATTTGGCACCGATGACAATTGTCTAGCCTAACAAGAAGATGAGCATGGTGATCATAGGTCACGAATACGCGCAAAGACCATGGCAAAACATGCTACTCAAAGTTCAAACGGTTGGCAAGCATAGATAAAATACATTTAATATATGTATCTAAGTTTGTGTAGGTGTAGCCCACCGCGGTCTGCGTTGGGTGCATTTGGTACCCAGGGCCAACTCAAGTCTGTCCACAGCAGCTGACATGGGTCAAACGGGATGGTGGCGGGCAAGTGGCCGCAAGTGGGTTGGCTTGTCTGCTGTCAATCAAAGTGGTGGTGGCAAGCAAGGGACCGGATTGCATTGGGGAAACCACTGGGCTGGATGAGACCTGGGCAACGCGGCACCACAGTTTCCCAGGAGCCCTGGACTTATTGTTTGGTCCAGCCTGGTCCAGCTCCGCCAAGCAGTCCTAGGCAGCACTAGGCAACACAATGCCCTCCAGTGCTGCGTGGCACAGCCAGGCGGTGCAACATGTAACCTAGACAACACCTTGCCTAGCGCACCAAATATATCATTGAGGAGCTACAGAGGTATCAAGGAGTTGCCATATACGGGTGTGGAGCTGCCTATATTTGGTCACTATTTTTTCTAGTTTGATCAAACATTACATTTAGCCAGTAGTTTTTTGCCCCGTGTTACCAAATTAGCTAAATGCTACAAACTACCCCTGCGTGTGAAATTGTGGGAGGCGTCTGAGCCTGGCACGTAGGTACAACCCCAACAGTCATGCCTAAGTTGTGACGTGATCGGACAATACTCTGGTTTGGTGACCATGACGTCCATGGTTTGCCGTGACTTAGCAAGGCTCAACGTCACAGTTTGGCACACATTTGGCCACAGTGGTCCAGTCTTGCTGAGGTGTGGTCCAGCTCTGTCCAGGACAGGCTTGTGGCTCCACACAATTGTGTTCCGGCTCTGCCTGGGAGTGCTGGGCGGGGCTAGGATATTTTGCTCAGCGTGGTCCCGTTCATGCGCGCGGTGCTGGACGAGGCTGGACCACTTGGTCCAGCTCAGCGGTTTCCCCAGTGTTGGTTGATCCAGAGTGGCATGTGATGTGCCACCCAGGGTCTCAATTCAATTACGACTTAGCGGTTTTGTGCAAGACCTCCACCACCCTGTGCAACCTCCGCCCCATACTTGATAACTTCTACTCGCCACTACCGCTAGCCCTCAGCACCCTTGTCCAAACTCGTTTACGGTGAGTCGCACCCCACAACCCGTACCCAACACTGATTCTTGTTTTCCCCATGCTGTTTGACCGTCCACTACGCCTTCATAGCACCCATTTGGACCTGCCGCCGGGGCCCCTCTGCTTGGCCTGGCCATTGCTGCCTAGCCACAATTCCCCATGTTGGTCGCATACAAGCTCATTTGCAACTGATGCTGCGCTATTTTGTGCGCTCCCTGGTGCGTCTGTGTGCTCCCCCTGCTCACACTATACTCACCAGCCCCACTGATAGCCGCCTCCCGTGCCTGCCCAGCATGCCCACCTTCGTGCACACCGCAAATGACCATTCTGGGCAGTGATGGTGACTCAACCGCCCGCCTACATTATCACCTGGTACCCGTGCTAACATGCCCACACTCACACCCACGGGCCGCACTTGCTTCACTTACATAAGCAGTGCCCAGCCCACGATTCATGACCCTTGGTTGATGAGTAAGCCGGACCTTGTGGAGCGGCCGACTCTCTCGGCATATATTCTCTGACTACCTCGTGGCAACTTTGCTCACCTCACCGAGACCTGACATCCTTGTCACCAATTGCGACCAACTGTAAAACCCCAACCCCCACCAATTATGCATGCAGGAGCGTGCCTGGGTATCTTTTTTACTGTTGACACCATGTACATACTATGCTGTAACTACACTTGTAATAAATGTTGAAATATACCGCTGTTTTACCCTAATAATGCTGGCCAAATGATGAGGTTCTCCTTTTAACAAACTCTTAGTGTAAATTCCACCTTCTTGACCACTAACTTTGAGACCCTTTGCCGTTCTCAATCTCACTCTATCAAAACAGCTGTTGGATGGGTTCCCCTTTTAAGTTTCTTGGCGCTAAATTTTGACAGGTTTCCCTTCTGATTGGCAACAAATCACCAACAAACTTGCTGCGACGTCATAATTGTCCTTCTGTTGCTCGGCCTCACCTCCAAACCATTCCACCTTTGACCAGCCCCAATGCCAAACATACCACATCAGGAAAATATGGATTTCTAAATAGAAGTTGAAATGTTAATTATTGCTAAATAACGGGGTTTTTCTAATCTGGGCTAATTTGGGCTAATTTGTGATAATTGGTAATAATTCACACTTTGAAGGCAGTTTGAGCTGCCAGGACACTCTAGGCATGCTTACTAAGCCTCCAGGCTGCCGTATGTCAACAAGAAAGCAAGTTTGTAAATCCTAATCCACCAATAATTGAGGATAATTAGAGACCCCCCTTTCTAATTAGCTCTAATTCGGGCTACAGAATGGGGGGGTAGCTAAACCGCCTAAACCTAATGATTAAGGCTAATTAGCCCTAATTAGCCACAGCTATACTGCCACATTTTTCCTGATGCTACTACTATCTCCAAACATGGCAGTGACCCACCTCAATTGTGAGTTGAAAAAAGTACTATGGTAGTACGCTTAGCTGAATTTCAAGATGTTGAACCCTGTCTTAAAATTACACATTTGCCTCCTTTCCCGGCGATTGTGGAAATCTCACAAGCCGGATGTTAAAATGCGTGTTATCCGGTTCATCAAGAGGAGTTTCATAGGTGCGTGTCAAACTGTCCCTCCTCACTGATACCCTGACCACTTTGACCCTCTGGGGTTTCCCAGCACAACCTTGCATGTGGGGAGGCAACCATAATGGCCGCATTTGTGGAATAGGAGCTCAATTTTGTGCGCTCACCGCTATTTCCACCCCCATTTCTGTGGCACCTCCACTGACACCATCAGCCTAGTTCCATGGCTCTCACCAAATCCCGCTGTGCCCTCAACCTCATGGCTAATTGTCTACCTCAGCCACTTCCAACTGCTATGGTGTGGGGTCCGTGTGTGATGATGTGTATAATTATTGGCTCTTAGTCAATATATGGTAGTTATCACAAAACATGTGATGTACCTAAGCATCGACATAGCATATGATAAATCAAACAAAAAAATGTAGTAAGACTACTTAAATGCTACTGAAACTAGCCTACATCTACCGAGGAAGAGTAATATAAGTTGCTGTCCTCAGAGCTTGTATAGCTCGTGATACATCTAACTGGAGAAAGTTGATGGGAGCCAAAGTAAACTTGCTATGGCGCTTATGGTATGTACAGTGATGAAATAGCATTAATATCAAGAGTTGGTAAGGCACAGAAATAGTAAAACCGGGGGCAGGGAGTAACAACCAAACTGTTGGTGTTACAAGCCTGTAGCATCAATGCCCGGATTGCAGCGCACATCAATGATCACATGACCTCAGCGTCCACAACATTGATGGGCGCTCTTGGCCGCTTATTGGAGTTTTTCGGCTACGGTTCCTTTGTCACATCTCTTCCTTTCATGGACATTTCCCTTTCTTATATATGTTGCTTCTGTGCTTCTGTGTTGTTTCTCATAGTTACCTTTAGTGATACATACAGTATGCCCCAAAATTGATTGTAAAAAACCTGCAACACTCAAGCAAGCGTTTCAGCATGTCAGCATTATGCTTACATAAGCTGAGACTTTGGTCAGTGGAAGCTATGCCTCTTGGCTGTACTCTCAGCTTTGTTTGATCATGTTTGGACCACAGCTGGATGAGATATGCATCCAACAGTGCAGCTTCTTTTATGATCAATTTTGGGGCAGGCATAGCTGATGAACTTGCGTGGACCATACTGCCTGACTAAGCCATCCTGTGAAGCCCGCTTTCTCTGAGCTGCATGAGCTGAGTCAGCTTGGCTCTGTATGGCTGTATCATGATGTTCTGCTTAGCATGTGGTGCACAACAAGCCAATCACGATCAAGCTATGCACCAAACCACTTTTTGGTTGTTTGCTGAGGTGCATGTGCACCTGGCAATGCACTGTGAGTCTCAGATGGGGTAAACAGACATGCTCTACACACTGGACTCTGTTGCAGGCCAGAAAAAAGCTCATGGGGCCATATATCATGTGTGTATGTCCTGCTATGGGGCGCTCTCAAACCAAAGAATCACAAACTGTGCAGGAAATAGAGCTTGAGATGCTGTAATTTGCACTGCACTAGTAGTCTTGGGTCCTTGACTTTGCATATAGCACATTTGCACACTTCTAAGCCCTACAGAAACCTCGTAGAGGGACTGAAAATTGAACAAATTTTTCTAAAGAAGCTGCACTGTTGGATGCATATCTCATCCAGCTGTGGTCCAAACATGATCAAACAAAGCTGAGAGTACAGCCAAGAGGCATAGCTTCCACTGACTAAAGTCTCAGCATATGTAAGCATAATGCTGACATGCTGAAACACTTGCATGAGTGTTGCAGGTTTTTTACGATCAATTTTGGGGCATACTGTAATGACCTTTGTGCCTCCTTTGTACAAGTCTGTTTCTTTGTGTTACATGGTTACTTTGTTGTCATATCTGTATATATGTGCTACTGGATAGTACTTCAATACAGATCCTGTTTTATCCCTTACACTAGTGTGATAAGTGCTGCGCGTATAACCCAACATTCCAACACAAACACATATCAGCAACAATGAATGAGAATATAGGCCAGGCTAGGTGTAGGATCAATGAGCCTGCTTGCTTCATCCACCATTGCAAGGAGGGTGGGTAATCATGCTAAGATGCTGTGGCTCATGGTTGGCGTTAATAGGGTAGCAATAAAGTGGGATAGTGGAGCGTACCAGTGAGGCTCAGGGGGTACAACACCAGCTGGGGATGATGGTGGTGGTGAAGGCGGCAGGTGAGAAGAGTCAATGGAGTCCTGGGTTGTGCCTGAACTGTGGCTGGAGACATGTAGAAGCGATGTTACAGAGCTAGTCGACCAATGGGGGTGGGCAGCATCAATGGATGGTGGGGAAGGTGGCAGGTGAGAGGAGTCTACAGAGTCCTGGGTTGTGCCCAAACCGTGGCTGGAGACATGCAGAAGCTCTGTTACAGAGCTAGTCAACCAACCAGGGTCTGCGGCATCAATGAGAGCCAAGAATGGAAGCCAAATTGATCCAGAGGACCAAGCAAGATCTGTGAGAGCCCATGCCACCAGCTCAGATAGCTGAGAGGGTGTAGGTGGCAAAGATGATGGGAGAAATGTAACCTCCACACGGAAGAGCCAATAGCAGGCCAGCCAACACCAGAACTTGTAGTGACCATGCCAGACGCAAGCCACGTATGGAATTGAAAAGAGAAAGACTCCCCAATGTTCAATATCACCAGCGCCTAGGGGAGGTGTGTGAACGGCGGGCCCAGGCAAGTCAATCAGCCATAAATTGTTAGCATGGACATAGATCAACCCGGCAAAAATAGCAAGAATCCCAATTGCAGCAAGTATAGATAGTGCCATGGTTGCTGGACTAGAACTTGTTCTTCTAGCCTCAGTATTCATACCTCATAGCAACTGGCTAGCACTCTACTATGTCTGGATGCGCATCCGGCATAGAGTCTTGGACCTAGTAGTCCTTGTCTACCAGTTATACTGGAATAGAGGCTGACTTCTAATTTCTGTACCTTGGGGTTCCCGTATCTATACAACGTATTACATTGAGGAGCAACCCAGTTGTTTTCTTTTGGTCTTTGAAGCTGGCATTCTGGCACTTGCACTGCCTGGGGTAATATGGGTTCAATACATGAGAGAAGGTGGTGACAAGACTGTCATGCATTTTACCCTTAACGTCCAAGTCTTGCCAGCACACCTAATTGCTCCCTGGCAGACACTGGACTTAAATGTACTGGAAGCACAACAGAGCATAGCAAGCTTGAGCATAGACACAAATGCTCGTACAAGCCTAAACATTGATCTTAAACGCCCTCTAGTACATGATGGACCACCTGATATCTTATGGCAACCGTTGCTGCCGCCAGGCGATGGACAGGGTCTTGGTGGGTGCCTACCTATGTGATTGACATCAACACCAATACTGAAATTTACAATTAGTGCATGCATCTACTTCACTGTCTTTGTTTGACACTAGTAGTGCTATGTCTAGCGCTTTGTCACAAGCACTGCAATCTGTAGACTACATGGATGTATCATTTACTAATAGCAACAGTATTGAACTTGGTTTGGAGATAGTTTAGCTTGTTACAGGAGGGTGAGATTTAACTTGTTTTCTTTTTCTTGGGTTGTTTATTGTGCGTTGAGATTATAAATCATGGGGTCCTGTACAGGTTGTATCTTCTTTTATTCTGTGCATCTATATTAGTATATATTGAGAGAAGAATAGTGTAGCTGGGAACATCCGGAAATGACATACAAAAAACTTATGGTTGATCATTTGATATCAGTCACAGGATGTAAGGGCAACTCAGGAAGAAAGTGTGGGTGTTATAGCGGCCAATTTGCCCAAATTAACCCATTACACCATTATCTATCCCCCCCACCAATTTGCACTTATTCAACCCTAAATTTCACCAGTAGATTATATGGGTAGATTCTGATGTAATAGACTAGTAGACTAGATGAATCAATGGAGTTCAAAATTGACACTTAAATTACACTGGCCAATATATCTGCACATTGCTGGATCATGTGGTCTAGTTCCAGATATGATAAGATCGAATGATAAGATTGAAAGGCTGAAAACGCGATATCCTTTGATTGCCAGTCCTAATTGTGATGTATGATTTTGTACTATCATATTATATACAACCAGTTGCAGACTCAAACAACAGCGCATACAAATAAGGGGACATGTTGAGTCAAAAAAAAAAAACAGAAATAGACAAAACAAGAGACAATGAAAGAAACACACACAATGAAAGAGTGCTGGGTGAGTTCCGCTGTTGAAATTGCGTCATGCGGTGAGAGGTTTATTGGCCAACAAAGACTGGGGATGCTTACGAGGGCACGGGAGAGGGTGGAGGTTGTGAGTAGAGATGAATACGGGAGCGGAGAGGAGAGAAGGAGTTCGAGTTGGGAGGAGATGCTACAGGCAAGACTTACCGAGGGGCAGTTATATACATAAGACTTGGGCGCCAAGGTATCCAGGCGCATCATGCCACCAGCTGTCATGCCATTGGTTGCCGAGTCCAGGTGGACTCGGTCGGCACATTTAGTGGGTAAACAGACTCATTGTTGTGAATTGTGTGCCTCACTTGTATAGCTGCTGTACATTTAGGTAGCCATATACTGAGGTGTTAGGACCTTAAGGCGCAGTTGGTTGCGCAAAGAGCAAGCAGAGCAATCCAGCAAGGTGGACTTGAGGAATACTTCTGTCCATAAGCGCTTTGCTGAGTCATCTGCTCTGGACATCATCTGATCCAACCACCTGAAATATAGCGACACAGACTCGCAGCCTCCCACGACTTGACTTAGTACCTTGCCCGCCTTTGCAATTATAACCACCTTGCTCCTTCAGCACAACTCTCGTTTGACTTCCAAACAAAAAGCGGTATACACAATGTCTATGGCATTGCCTACTTGGCTCGGCCAGGGACTATCTTCTACATTTTGTTGCGCCCAAGTACAGATGTGAGTCTTTCCTTGCTCTGCAAGATTGATTTTGTGGCTAAAATGAACTAACTGTGGTGGATGCACCCTCGAGCACGAGCCAGACTGGACAAAACCTATTTCAATTTCTGCGTTTGCTGATTGAACACCACCAACATGTGTTGAGGGCTAGGCGAAGTTGCTCGTAAGTTCTCGCATTGTAGATCTCTCTCTGCGCTCATTGATATATCACTTCACAAGCTCCCACCAACACCCAATCGCGAATTCCCAGCGAACCTCCCAGCCTCGCCGCTTCCCACCTGTGAGCACAAGCACGAGCCACCCACAGCCCACCCTCCACCATGCAATGATAAGAACTTGACTGCTGCATGCATGTAGCCACTGGGGCGTGGGCCCAGATGCACTCTGTACGTAGAACACGCCCCCGGACAATGCCAGCCACATGTTATGCTGTTTTCGCTGCGGATCATTGGCATAATGGTGAGATCACATTGCACACATTCAACAAGCTAACTTGAAAGCTATCTTTTTGTTACAGCCTCCTGTCTTTGTCAATGCAACCCTCACCCATAGCCAATGAAGACGTCTGCAAGAGTGGAGCACACTGCGCTCATTATCACCATGGATTCTTGGTGCGTGTGCGTCTATACATCAGGAAAAATGTGGCACTATAGTTGTGGCTAATTAGGGCAATCTAGCTCTAATTATTGGGTTAGGCAGTTTAGCTACCCCCCCATTCTGTAGCCCTAAATAGACTTAATTCATCAGAGGAAACCTGGACTCTAGGAAAGAGTTTCAGGTTATTTGCTGCTCTTTCCGGCTCTTTGTATTTTTTCTTACACTTCTAAAGAGTCCTCAGTTCTTTGTGGCTCTTTCAGCTAGACTATTTGTAATTGCTGCGTAGCCACTGAATCGATTAACTCAACATTGATTTATCTTGAAAACTAACCAGCAGTTTACTTCTCCCCTTGTGGCAAAGGCACTATATGCTATAAAACACCCATGTTCAAGAAATTGCACACCATTGGGGGTAGGGAAATTTACAATTTAGCTATGCAAACATCACGTAAGTATATGAAATTCCATGACTCTTTGACTCTTTGGTGCTCTTAGAATCTTAGATTGGAGCCCAAAGAACCTAGACTCTCTGGCTCTTATAAAGAGCGGCAAGCTATTTGCTCTTTTTACTGCTTTAAAGCAGCAAATGAGTCAGGACTTCCCCCTGATGTTAGAAAGGAGGGTCTCCAATTATCCTCAATTGTCCTCAATTAGGGTCAATTATTGGTGGATTAGGATTTACAAACTTGCTTTCTTTTTTGCATATGGCAGCCTAGGAGCTTAGTAGGCATGCCTAGAGTGTTCTGGCAGCTCAAAATGCCTTAAAAGTGCAAATTATCACCAATTATCACCAATTAGCCCAAATTATCCCAAATTAGAAAAATCCTGTTATTTAGCCCTAATTAACATTTCAATTTCTATTTAGAATTCCATATTGTCCTGATGTATAACATTGTCTGTTTGAGTTTCTACCTTGCCCTAGCAAGGTTTCTACGTGCGAAAACCATCCACCCTAGATTTTGCAAAAATTTACACGTATTTTTT
>WSTJ01001258.1:0-13977 GCA_019623705.1 Ceratobasidium sp. 428 | reverse complement strand
TCTGGGGACAACACCATCCGGATCTGGGATGCACGCACCGGCAAGCCTGTAGGTCAGCCACTCACAGGTCACACAGGTCGGGTCAACTCAGTTGCATACTCCCCTGATGGCGCATACATCGTATCTAGCTCATGGGACAAGACAATCCGAATTTGGTTTGCTCCCAGCTGGCCGAAACCCAAACCAGTCCAGCCGTCCACTCCATCCCGACGCCCGGCTGTTGAACCGTTTCGCCGTCCCTTCTGGACTGTTCTCAAATCCACAGATCGGGCTACTCGCAGATCTCGACTAAATCATACCTACAAAACTGATAGAATGCTGAAACAGCAAGGTACGCTATTTGTTTCTCTCTTTTTACCCTCGTTAGTGATATCAATGCTTCACGCTGGACTCTCTCACATCAGCCGCAGCTATCCCCCCAATCACCGCTTCCCCTCTCGACTGGACGCTGAACAAGGATGGCTGGGTGCTTGGTCCGAGGCAAGAGCGACTGATCTGGGTCCCGCCGGACCTACGAGACCAAGTTGCACCCCCCAAGTACAAGGCGATCATATCGGCCGAGAAGTCAAGTGTTACTTTTGACTTTCATCAGGCGAAATTGGGACTCGAATGGCATGACTGCTACAACCCTTCCTAAGCAAACGACCAGCTATGTTCTGCGTCTGTTGTAAATATGCTACTTACTTCCGCTCAATAGACTTGAGAAATCAATGGCCAATTACTTGCCTCCGACGAGTGTACTCCAAGTTCAGCTTCTAGCAAAGCTACTGACCAAATATTTGCCTATCTACATCTGCGTGGCTGTTTCCTCGAGGAAATACACAGAACCCGAATAGCAACTCAAGTACAGATTGCGGATATATGCTTTCGCGGCACGAGCAGCGGCTTACAGCCTTTGACACCGTATTTCCTTTGCTTTGTCTGTACCCTGGTGCGACATAATATCATCGGAGGTACCACCAAGCTCACACCACAATCACGCGACTGATAAATAATGATACGAGTACCGGACGGAAGCTTGTCGTACAATAATGTTTTTGAGCATATAACAAAGTCCGCTGGTACGTAGGCAGAATACTAATTGAGCGGTTATTTGTCTAGTACCTCATCCGTGACGGTTTCAATACGACGGTGTTTTTGAACCTACCACGATGTTCAATCGGGATCGCCACCATGTAACTCCACATCGAAACACGGCTTTTGGGCTGGGCCTGTATCGTCTCTTATCCTATGACCCATTGCGATATAGCATGTAAGGCATGCCGGAATGAGAAACACGACATCCTGCGTGCGGTATCGGGCGTCCCGTAACTTGTGAACGAGTGGGTGCGACAAACGTCGCAATGCATCGCTCACCTTTTGCAAACTTGATCCTCGCACACGAAGCAGCGAGGAGGTACTGAGGCCGTTCTACCAGAACGACGTAGTCGACATCCCATTCGCGGTCAACATCCAGACCAAGACTGTAAACGAGCGTTTAGCCTCGATCACGTGAGGTTGTTGTGATCTGAGATCAGACCGCACGACACTTCCACATCGCGCCACCACACCTGATCACCGTTTCGCCCTGTGGAATACCGCCGGAGACGACGTCTACCTCTAGAACCACACCTCACTGCACGCTTGACTCTGGACTAGACTAAGACTACGGGTTACTTAACTTCACGACCGGCGAGACTACCGCTTGGATCCGCCATCAGCAACACGACTGGCGCGTAGAGTGCAAACCGCCCGTGAACCAGCTACCGAAGCCCAGAACAATGATGCTCACCGGCGCTCAGCATGCGGTACACGGGACAGGACTCGAGCCGGGGCTGGAACTAGGAGCACGCCGGGCTGATAGTCGAGGGCAAGTAGTTGTAATTGGAGACGCACGGTGTGCCGACCTCGCGTCAAAGGGCTAACCTGACAAGTTGGCTATACTCTGCCCTCGGAAACCTCTCCCTGATATCTCATACAGTGGTGATCCCTTGCTGTCTGTGGCCTCTCTTTCTGTTGTGCGGTCATGGTCATCGTGATCGCGATGTCGATAGTCGACGTTATCTCTCCTCCGTCGCTTCATCAACTCGTCGTCCGAGAGTTATAGCCTCAATACTCGACAACACATTGAGGTTTCCTCAACCTACCGTTGGGCCCTCCGAAGAGTTTTAGCGGGATTGGCGTCGATGGGGGATAGGCCAAGGGAGAATGCATCGACGCCGACGCCTGCGCTTGCGTCTAGTCCAGGGCTGGAAGGCTCGCGGTTTACATGTCCCCACCGCTTCGGTTTGTCGTTTCTCACGCCTAGTTTATGTGACCCGGCTCAGTCAATTTGTGTGGTAGGCCAACGCAGATACGAACCCAAACCCATACCTCTCATCAAATCAGGCGCACAACACCGAGCCACTCATTCGCAGTCGTCACCGCCGGGTATATCTCTCACTTTCTCCTTCTGAGCGGTGCCGGCGAGGGTGCATGTTGCGAGTAAAGGTATGTCTTGTCTTTGTTAGGAGGATTTCACGATGCTTACACGGTCGTAGTTAATCTATCCTATTTTATTTCATGGCCCAACGACATGCGCTGGCCAAACCGATCTTGAAAGAGAGTTTATTTAAGTCTGTATCTGGACCTCCCCCAACGCCGCTCGAGAAACCTCCCTTACCCAAGACCTCCGAACATCCCGACAAAGCCATCTCTCTGAAAGCGAGACGACATCCTCTAAACATTGCTCAAAGACACTCACCGAATATTTCGCGACGAAACCACTTGCCGCCCTCGTAGGCGCTCGATCCGCCGCTGGGGTTGTCCTTCGATCCTATATGTCGAACATCAAAACTAGGGGAGCGTTTGATCGGGGAGTTTCGCCGCCGAGCGTGAGGAGGGAGGCGTTCATGACCGTTTCGGCGCGGTATCCCGCTCTTCATCGCCTCCAGCCGCGCCTCCACTTTTGTGCGATACCAGAACAGCATCGATCTCAAGATAGGTTGCGCCGAGTTCGATTGGGCTGAGGATGTCTGCCGGTTCCGCAGGAAGCAACGAGTGTCTAGTCCGATCAGCCGGACGGATCACCCCGCGGTGCCCGAGTCGTATGCGGATACTGAAATCGACAACGAGGTCGATGGGCCGAGTAGTCCCCTTAGCGAAGACAAAACTGAGGACAAGGAGGGCGAGAGACTGTGATCGGATCTAGACGTTCGACATGCGAAGGTGTTGCGTCCGTTTTGGTCTCCGAAGTCAATACGCGTTCATTTTTGCTTCGTATCAATTCCCGTTGATCTCTGCAGCCTCGAATTTCAACAACGACAAGCGACTCAACCCGCGCGGATGCGAGACCCCTTCGCGGTGACCTGGAGATATACCCAGCTAATTCCATTCGTCTGCCAACTCCGTTTTTGGACCTGCCCTACCGCCGGCTCCGACGTCGGGTGCGGATTTCGATAGCATGTTAGGTGTTATGGGTTGGAAGGCGAGGATCTGGGGGAAGACGGTGGATGTGTGGGATCGTGAGGCTGGGCCGGGTGGGTGGAGGATGCGAGAGGCGAGGGTTGGTGCGATGGAAGACGAGAGAGAGGAGGTAGAGGCGGAGGTGAAGATGGGATGGGCATGGAGCTGGGTGAGGGCGAGAAGGAACGAGTCGTATCCGGAAAAATGCAGGAGGTTGGGAAGGAACGCAGAGATATTTGAAAGCAAAAGGGGCAGGTTGAGGCTGGGAAGGGATGGACGCGAACTGACGCTGGGGAGGTGGAGCGGACCGATGCTGGGATGGATGTGGTCAGGAATAAAGTAGTCGGGAGGCTGGGCCGATGGGATCTACGCTGAGACGGTCAGATCTGGAGATGGAAGTGGAGACGTTGTTGGAGAAAGGGCTGAGAGGGAAGAAGGAACAGGTTACTGGAAAAGATTGGGTGGAGGCAAACGGTCTGGACACGAGAGAGGTGGCGGATCCATAACCCGCCGCGACCGAGGAATGTTAGTAGTAATGTATTTGCTCTCAGGTTAATGAAGCCGAATAGAAAAAAGAACTGGGAGACATGTCTAAAGCACCCGGCTCGGGATCCGAACCAGCGTTTGATTGAAGGCCAATGCAAAAACACTCTCAACCCGATACCGCCGCGCTACGCAAAACTGTTGCTGTGTAGTCTAGGAAATTCACTATCCAATCCATTCTCGCCTTGTCCAAATTCTCCAAAGCCGTATCCCCCCCAGTACCCGGCCATCGAGCTCGACCCTGACGCCCAAGCCTCCAGTTTTTCGGGTTCAAAACCACCAAGCTCGTAGCCTCGGGCTCTTCTTTTCTTTCTCTCTCTCTCGCCTAGCACTGTGTCCTTTTCTTCGTTATTGGTGTCGATACATAAGGCCTTGCCCTGATTCGACAATAAACCATTGATTCAAAAAAAAAACCCACCAAGCTTTTGGGCAATATCAAGTGCGGCAAGACCGCCCGTCCGCCTCGTCCATGAACGGCTCAGATACGTCCGTTGAGACTTCCCACCCTCGATCACGGTGTAAACTTAGGCCAGAGTTGTAAAGCATATAATCTGATTTTTTGCATATACGAATGTCGTACATTGATACAAGTCTCGAGACCGAAAGTCGCAATGGCTTCTGTGAACAACTGGATTCGTCTACCTAATTAGCCAAGCCTATGTCCTCGATGACTTAGGACAAAGTGATTACGACAAGAATTATCACAGGGGTCTACAGTAGTATGATCCTCAATAAATCGAGTAGTTACCGTCCAAATCAGCACCCGCCCCCGGATCTTGCTCCCAAACTTCGCCTCTAGAACGATTAAGACCCATACTTCGGATTACCGCGACCTAACCCACTCCACTGTCTTCGACGGCGATTCGTACCGTAAAGGAAGGATTAGGTAGTTTGTCGATTACCAGGGGCCCGTGGAGAGAACACGAGGTGATTGAAGAAGTTCGTTGCTGGCTCCCATTCGATCTACCTAGCGATCCATCCAGCATTTCTTTTTTTCCTCATACCTATGTACAGGATTTTGGTTAGTTAAGTCTACTTGTCTCAGCTCTAAACGCTCATTCCACTATCCCAAACCACAGGTCAGCATCAACCGGGGAGATGAGCTCGTCGTACGTACTTGATCGCGTTCGCCAATCTAGTGAGCTAAAAGTGCCGAGCGAATATCATCTGATGACCTCACCCTACGCCTACAGCCTGACTACCCAGTGAGGGTGCTTAGTCGTAGCACGTCTTTCTTTTACCTGTGAAGCTTCAAATCAAGTGTAAGTGGACGTGATGGCGTGGTCTCTATGCGCACCTTGATCTAGCCTTCTAGGCGCCTCCCGCGTTACATCTCTCTGTGTTCGCGTTTCGTACTCTAGACAGGTGCTGGTATCAATAAGTTCAAGGATATCCGCATTTTTGGAGGCTTTCTCATAGTCGATGATTTCTGGGATTTGGTTTTTTTTTTCGCCTGGTGGAGATTCCACCGGCGCTCTTTATGCTCGGAGTCCTAAGAGCGACACGGAGTTTGATCACTAGAAGTAAACATACAGGCATGCTCCCAGTGTTTGTAGTTGACTTCCTCATACCAAAAAAGATATTTCTAGAGGTATATCGTAAGGCTAGCTTCCTTGAGGGTCTTGCCGAGTGCATAAGAGCGACGGCGTAGAAGAAGAAAAGGCAGAAGTACAACTAGAGTAAGGTCGAGTCGATAGCAAGAGACTGATAGGTAGTCGAGAAGCTCTGTGTGAGAAATAGTAATACAGCGGTTCCAAGAATGCCTGCACAAAGAGGTTGAGAACGATGAGCCTGAACGTTGCAGAAGAATTCGGTCTCTAGTATGTCTTGTTGAGAAACGAGAAGACTACCAGGATAGCTCTGGTATGATCTAGGTCATATGAGCTGGAGCAAGTGTGATTTTCTGGGAGGTTGGGACGAGATTTGCGTCGAGCGTAGCGCGAGAGGAGAGACTTGACCCGAGTCGAAACGGATCTACAAGGTTCGAGCAGCCCAGACTGAGTAGAATAGGTACAGCACAAAGATCAGTAGTTCAAAGAGATCTCGAAATAGCATGGCCCTAATTTTCCCGAAGACATATGGTGCACGAGTAGGTGAGCGAAAGTGGTGGCCGAGCGTGAGAGCAGGGCGTCGGCGCTTATGAGGGCCGCCATAAAATGTTAGCTCCTGTAATTTGTTTTGATCCACCACCAGCTGTCTTCACAATCCTATCTGGCAGTACACATTGAGACTTGGAAGTTCTTCTCTGGTCAATCTGAAATGTAGCTGGGAGCACTATCGAATCACTGTGAGCTTGTTTCGAACACGCCCGGATAGCCCTTCAATGGCGGATAAACCTCGACCGGGACAAAATCTTGGGCTGCTGTTACTCGGACACAAAACGGCATCGACACTGGAATTAGACGACCAGCATGCGTAACTTTAGAACTTGGTCGTCTCGATTTCTGCTCACCCCAGCCCACTCCTATCCCACCACCACTATGACATCCAAACGCTCGATCCCATACTTCTGCCTTTCCCGCTAGTCACGGCACCCGCCAACGTGCGATCTGTCTCGTCGCGGCTGATTAGCCTAGTAGATATTGCTCAAGTGTGCATGGCGATAAGACCTTGCTGATTTCACGTTAAAGTGGCCGTGGTTGAGTCGCTAGCGCCTGAGAACGAAAGTCATACGAGCCAACTGTTGACGGACAATACTTGAACAAATAGCGCGAAGACCGCGACGCTGGCGGAGGACAACCGTAGGCTGGAGGGCGGGGCTGGTGAGTCGGGTATAGCGGCAGTTCTGGAAGAGGAGGAGGACGGCAGGACCGAGTCCGCTTATGGAGGGAGCTGTGATCAAGTCGGAGCCAGGAGAGTCCTAGCCGAGCCTGCGACGAGCGAGACTGCCCTCGACCCGGCTGTCCTATGGCGAAGTGGCATATGACGAGACCGAAACCGGTAAGTCAGCGAAAAATACAAAGGTTGCTGCCCCCTAACCTGAACTTCCCGCAGTCGCCTCAAGCCACTGGTACCCGTAGATGCTGCTTGCGACAACGATTCCAACCAATAATGCTTCGCCCTTTAGCTACCTCTTAATCCAAACTTTTGGCCCAGGACTCGTGCGCGCCTCCGATTCGAGGTTGTCGCGCATTGCCTGCCTGCGTCTACGACCAGCGGCATGAATTCGACCACTCAGGACGCGAATAACATTGGTGCTGGGATGTCACCTCTCTCACCCCGTGCATACCCTGAATTCCTGGGTCCACCGCGCAACAACCACTCCTCGATGTGATGGACAACGACCCAATCGACCCTTTCGCGACCCCACCACCATTTACCGGTGGATCCTGTCATCGGTTTTCTACTTCTCGAACCCCATACCCAAAATCTCATCTCTCTCTCACTGCTGAATCCGCTGGGAATTAGCAGCACCATACGAGACTGTTCTCGAGTAAGTACATCGTGCTTACTTTCAAGCGGCTAATGACAGTTTTAATAGCGAAGTCCCTCCCAAGAATCGTATAGTCATGACACAAAGCAGTTCCAAGCAATCCTTGACCTCTTACCCCCTCCCTACTTGCGTCTGTTACCCGACTCAACAATTCACGCTCTCTACCTTGATCCAATACTCGAAGTGGGCGCCGATTTCGGTGACCACGCCAGCGTTCCGAGTTTGTTAGCTGTACAAATGCGATACTAGAAGGGGTTCAAGCCGTCAATGCAACTTGTGACTCCCAATCTCCTCGAGGTCGCACCTGCTGCATTCGCTCCGAAACCTGACTCGATACCCGAACTCGAGTCGAAGCTCAAACCCGCCGCTTTTCCTTTGCCGAAACGACATCGAGAACCGACATTACGAGTGCGAGCACAGGCGGAGTCGCCGGCGCCCGAGGGTAGAATCAACCGTTGGACGCGTAGGAAAAGGTAGAGTGGGGTGCAAGCGAGGAGTAGGGGGATCAAGAGGCAGGCGGAAACCAATAGTGTAAGTGGAGGGTGGAGCGGGGAGAAGGGGAATTTCATGTTCTAGGATGCCAAAATATACGATTCAGTGCTATCCAGCTAGAGAAACCGTCGAGAGCAAAATACACGTTACTAGAACAGTATTACTGTTTGTTCGAATTATAACGTATCATCGTGCTAGTCTAATACCAACAGAGTTTGTGTCCGTTGGAATATTTGTTGTCAGAACTGGGGCAGAGATATGCAGATCAGTACCACGAACTGCGCATTTCAGAGTGTCTATCCAAGGCAGGTTGACTTCGCTCCTCATCGAAGCACAAGGTGTATGCGCCATCTTCTTATTGACTAGAACGAGAGTTCAAATACTACACCAAAAGATCACGCAGGATGGATCACAACGTCAAGTGGGCGTGAATCTCAAATATATTCACAATAGTACTTCTTATGATATCATACAGTTCTCCTAATATTCGTCACCTAACAAGTACACCCGAGTTATCTGAATCGTCATAGTAGATAGCTGAGAGTTCTCCCTTGTTTTACAGCCGAGACCTCAGCCAGGTCTTGTCTCCTCGTTCTGATTGGGTGGATTTATGCAGCCACTTGCCACATGATGTGCATATGATTATGTAATCGGCCAGCCGAAATGTGGGCTAGTGCCCGACGGTGGGTTTCTGGACCAAGCACGAACTTGTATTAGACAGTGGGGCTTTGTGACCATATGAATATGTTCAAAAAACCGCTCGTAACGTATTCTTATTTATTTCGCACTTCATACTACGTACAAGGATAAGGCTCGAATCGGACTGTATGTCAGTATGGCGAGAGATCCGGACCGCAACGGCCGGTCCTATGGAAACGATGATGAATTGTGGTACCCACCCAATTGGTCTGGTAAGCTTTGTGCCTAAGCTTCCATTCATGACTATCCGTCTCCTACTCCAGAACGGACCACTCTTCTCTAGGTGCTCATTGTTCATCTAGAGTACTTACGTTAGG
Organism: Ceratobasidium sp. 428; assembly: GCA_019623705.1. Lineage (NCBI taxonomy): Eukaryota > Fungi > Basidiomycota > Agaricomycetes > Cantharellales > Ceratobasidiaceae > Ceratobasidium > Ceratobasidium sp. 428. The sequence goes on along the minus strand of WSTJ01001258.1, from coordinate 5,070 downwards.
TGTAAACCGGTCTACATAGCAGTTTTCGTGTATGTCGTTCACGGTACCTTCGATGTCATCGTTATCTAATCGCCCAACGCAAGATAGGTCTCGAGAAACACGCACCATCCGGGATATCGTTTCATGCCTACTGGCTCTTTGACATCTAATCCTGGCGGATCTACAGCACCATCCATCGCTAGCAAGTCACACTCGTTTAAAGCTCCTAGTCTGGGATGCGATATACACTGAGGCGCATGTTGTCGAATTCCTGGGATAAAACGCGAAAACGTGTGTTCATACGGTAGGCTCAAGTCTTGCCCAACCGATAAGATATCTAACCTGACCCTCATTGTCAATTTGTCGCCTCGCAGCATGAAGAAAAGCTTACTTTAACTTTTTTCCACACAACCAGAACCAGAGCGGCGGGTTGCCACAGGTTTCTTTTGCTTGTTCGTTTGCCGCACTGTCGGTTTGTCTAGTTTGAGGGACTAAAACTTCCGCGTACCGGTAGCGAGCTCAAGAGCCCCAGAGTCGGTACGTGCGTAGGGCTTGCGAAGATAGACTGCGTCGTGATCGTAAGTGAAACAGTAGGAACCTGGAGAGATGGTTACGCGCCGGTAAGAAGTGCACGATACCAGTAGAGGATGTGAGCAATCTGCGGGAGGATTGCGTGATTGAATTGGGCAGTCGAGCAAAGCAGACTACCCGCCATCTAGAGTTCTATCCATAATCAACGGCACTCTTGAGCCTCTCCGGGCGTGCAACATCCTCGTGTCCCAAATGACTCGGCTGTTGTTTCGTCGTCGAGTGTGGTCGAATCGAGTTCAGTTTGCAGCAAGGGCTGGTACAATGGTCGGTCGCAGCGCCTGAAGCCAATCCGGAATCCAGCTAGCCGGGTGATTCAGTCTGGCCACCCAGTCCCGGGTAAACCTCGCAGTATTTCTCGAGAAAGGGTGGGGCGATCAATCTAGGGGCGAGAACGAGAGGTGGAGTTGTTTGACTAGAGAATAGGCGATGGTATGGTAGCATAGAACGGTCGTTTGCATCAGCAAGGCGGTAGATATCGAACTCACCTGCCCGGTAACGGTTCCAGATTTCCCAGGTCAAACAGATTGTCGCGGGCATCCAAAATGTCACCTTCGTTGTTCACTGCATCCCCCAAGACGATGCTGATCAATGAGCCCACACTGGACGAGCAAAATGTCAAGGCTGAGATTAGCGTATTTTGTTCGGGCTTGAGCGTCGATCATGGTTGGGATGGAGAGCAAACTCGGCGCTTGTCGCCCGGGTCCTAACGGGCCCCCGAACACCATGGCAAGTGGCTAGCCAAGACGAATGCGTTCCAGAACGTAGCCTCGTTGCAAACGCGCCATGTCCACGCATCGAGCTGGTTATGGGTTGTATATGAGCACGCTCTTGGCCTTTCCTCTCGCTTTCTACTGCTGTTATCTTACTATATTGGCATCTGGAACAATTCACTTCACCTGTCAATAATCACGATGCTCAAACGACTCTCAGACCGCGCCGAAAAGGCGCTGCGGCGCGTCTTTAGATCCTCTGCCCCTGAGCCACCGAAGATCGAGTTGAGATACACCGACTGGAAGGGGCTGAAGGCGCTGGTTGCCTCGTTGAGTCAGAATCCTGGTCCATTCGAGCCACTGGCGTCAGTGGTTGGCCAACTATCGACCTATGTGGAGAAATACGATGTAAGAATAAGAACACATAAGATCTAGGAGAGCTTTCAACCGACATTTTGCAACGGTTAGATCCAAGCTCGCACTTATCCAGAGTATGCACGAATAGGCGCAGACCTGGACGACCTGTGCCTTCACATAGTGAAGTATATCGACCCCGAACTGCAGTTATCTATCGGCCCCGAGAGTATTGCGAACTTTGCTCGGTGAGCTTTGCGGGAGGGATCCACCACACTAAAGTCGTATCTGACGCTGGTTATAGCGGCCTAATTCACGAAGTCAAATCACTACCCGACGAACAGGAGGGAGGTTTAGAAGGAGAACAAGCCACGACGACACTGGACGTCAATTTAGCGCTCAAGGGCTATCGTCGAATAGGAAAGCTGCTAGCGCTATTCGTGGTAGGCTTTGGCAAATCTATTTGTTCATCATACGCGGCGTTGATATGAAATCGACAGATGTCTGAAAACACGGATCTGTGGAAGCTGGGAGTCGATAAGATAGAAGTGAGTAACGAGCAACATCATCTTCTGGATATGTAGCCATCTCACGCATAGTCAACCGAGCTTGTGGCGTTACCCCACGCTCCCGAAGCACACTATAGTTATGCCGGATCGGGCGCCGTCCCTCGAAATGGATGTATGCAGAACACTCGCGTCGCTGTACTGCAAGACCTTCGAGACTGGGTCTACTACGGAAGATCTCGCAACGTGCTCTGGTTGAACGGGAAGGCCGGAACCGGGAAAACCACCGTTGCGTATAGCTTGTGCGAGTATCTGGAAGGCTCCGGTCGACTTTCGGCTAGCTTCTTTTGCTCCCGGATACATCTGTCATGTCAGCACGTAAATCGAATAGTGCCCACCATCGTACACCAGCTTGCGAAGCAGTCTCGTCCGTTTAGATGTGCGCTGTTACGCACACTGAGCCAGGATCCTGGAGTGCTCGAACGGCCGGTTGATGAGCAGTTCGAGGTCTTAATGTTCGTCCCACTGCAGAACGTCGCCCATACGTTCGATGTCGATCCGGTGATCGTGATTGACGCTCTCGATCAATGCGATGACCTAGAGGCCGTCAACTGGGCCCTAGATACAGTCTTAAGACATGTTTCCAGCCTACCTATCAGGTTCCTGATCGTCAGCTACCCAGCTCCGGGAATACGAAGTCGCATGCGAGGCTTGAAGGGCGCACCTGCACTGCCGGAGCTATGTCTACACCAGCAAGACAAAACGGCCGTACAAGAAGACATCAAGACGTACTTGACCGCTCGATTGCAGCACATGGCTCTTCCTGCCTCCGATTTGGAGCACTTGTTGCTGCGCTCGGGAGTGTTATTCGGTTATGCCGCAGCCATAGTTGACTACATCGATCCAGGAGATGCATCTGAATGCACAGAGCGGTTGAAAGATCTGCTCAAACCACCTCCTGCCGGAGGTGGTAGCCAGAACATGGACACGGCGTATGATGCTATGCTTGAGAGAACACTCCGCGCTGAACAGTCAGACTCCGAGGAAAATGAAGAAGTCAGACTGATGCTCGTTGCTCTGACTTCGGCGGAAGAGCAAGTGTCCATCAGCGCCGTTGCTGGACTGCTTAGACTGGATTTTGGTCGGTTGATGCGTAGTACGTTCCGCCGGCTGCTCCCAGCGCTAAATGTGTCACCGACGAATGGCCGAACTATATTCTTCGACGAGCAATTCACTAGATATCTAGACAGTAGCTTGCGTTCTAGTGGGAAGCTTCGCGGGGATAGTCAGAACCACTTACGGCTTGCTCACGCGTGCTTCGACGTCATCAAATCAGTCGACCCGCCGTTCAACATCTGTAGCCTCGAGTCGTCGTACCTACGAGACCAAGAGGTGGCATTCTTGACTGAGAGAGTGGATGACATCATACTACCGGAGCTACTATACGCGTGTCGCAGCTGGGGAGCCCACATGTTGCTCGCGGGACAAGACGACAGCCTTACCAGCGATCTAGAAGACTTCTTCTCAACTCGCCTACTGTTGTGGATGGAGGTATTGAACTTGAGCCAGTGTATGCAGCAAGGCGTTGAGACCTTGTTGAAGACGCGATCACTGGTGCAGGTAGGGATTGATATCCAAGTTGCCAGAAGACATAATGATTGGTTTCAGGAAGAGAAGTATCCGACCACCTTGCGAGCTTTGATGGAAGACGCTTATGAGTTTGTACACGCGTTCTCCTCAAGCATCGCATCCAACAGCACACCACATATCTATATCTCGCAGCTACAACTCTGGCCACGGGACAGAATGATGCATGAACACTATGGCTACCGACTGAAGAAGTTTACAAACGCGTCTCATGATGGTCACACAAGTTTTGTCTTGTCAGTTGCATACTCCCCTGATGGCGCATACATTGCGTCTGGCTCTTCTGACAACACCATCCGGGTCGGGGACGCACACATTGGCGAGCCTGTAGGTCAGCCACTCACAGGTCACACACATTTGGTCAAGTCAGTTGCATACTCCCCTGATGGCGCATACATTGCGTCTGGCTCTGACGACTGCACCATCCGGATCTGGGATGCACGCACCGGCGAGCCTGTAGGTCAGCCACTCACAGGTCACACATACCGGGTCTGGTCAGTTGCATACTCCCCTGATGGCGCATACATTGCGTCTGGCTCTGACGACTGCACCATCCGGATCTGGGATGTACGCACCGGCAAGCCTGTAGGTCAGCCACTCACAGGTCACACAGACTGGGTCAACTCAGTTGCATACTCCCCTGATGGCGCATACATTGCGTCTGGCTCTCATGACAACACCATCCGGATCTGGGATGCACGCACTGGCAAGCCTGTAGGTCAGCCACTCACAGGTCACACAGCTTAGGTCTTGTCAGTTGGATACTCCCCTGATGGTGCATACATCGTGTCTGGCTCTTGGGACTGCACCATCCGGATCTGGGATGCCCGCACCAGCAAGCCTGTAGGTCAGCCACTCACAGGTCACACACGTCGGGTCAACTCAGTTGCATACTCCCCCGATGGCGCATACATCGTATCTAGTTCATGGGACGACACAATCCGAATCTGGTTTGCACCCACGTCGCCAGAACCCACACCAGTACAGCCGTCCACTCCGTCCCGACACCCGGCTATTGAATCGTTTGGCCGTCCCTTCTGGACTGTCCTCAAATCCACAAATCGGACTACTCGCAGATCTCAACCGAATCACACCCACATAGCTGTGTCAAGCCTACTCAAAGATAAGGTGATAAACCACTAATCACAGTAAGAAGTATGTTCCCTGATGGAACAGTGACTTAGTGGAATGGGAGAGTAAACTAGAATTGACGAGGAGGTCAAGTTCTTGGTCTGTAACCTCGAACTTGCCCTTGGTTATATACTACAGGGAACACAGCCTTG
>WSTJ01001257.1:0-13989 GCA_019623705.1 Ceratobasidium sp. 428 | reverse complement strand
ATCAATCATCTCGCCAGCCCTTTGATTTTACTATTGTTCATTTATGCGACCCAATAAGTAAACTCCTAGTTTACACCGTGTGCTCGTTATCGGACTAGAAGTATGTATTCACGCTCCAGTTAATACACTCAGTCCTATATCTGATTCACGAGTGATGTCTGGTCGCATGGCACCTTCTAAATATCAGTTGGCACGTTTGACTTGTGCAAAACATGCGTGAAGCTGAAATGGCTAGATCGTCCACTCGAGTAGCATTACTTAGTAGCGCTATTAACATGAGGCTGGCCTGATTTTGTTCGATCTATATGCTGTGTATTTTCATCCTCCCGTGAGGTTTAGTTTCGCTGTTGGCGATGTTCCATGGTTATTTGATATAGTTTAAGTGGTTCTGTTATAGTTTTCTAGTACTGTTTCACGCAGCAAACAGCATAAGCTCTAGGAAAGAAGCTTGTGTGCTTTCTGAATAGCAAACCATGTGAGCATGTGTAGGTGGGCTCTTCTGGAGTGCGATGGCAGTCTTTCAGTGAGCAAGCTTGCTCGAGAGGCTGGGCGAAATATTTTGATGATGTCTGGCCGGGTGTCATGACAATATCCCCAATACCATAGTTCTTGAATGGAGGCTCGAGAACGTGCGAAAGGTACTTTGCAATAAGGTAGATAATCCTTCACAAATGGCTGGCGTCCTAGACGTTCGACTGTAGCGCATATATTTAACATAACTGAAACTTAACACTAGCTCTCGTAGCGCAGCTCCACCCAAGAGTCACACTAGATTATAATTTTTTTCTCTTACAAAGCACATTCGTTGCCTTCAAGGTAGCTCTTCTATTAGAACAAGACAACCAAGGCTGGAGGCCGCCAGAGACGAGCAAAACAACAAGACAAAGCACGAGGCAATAAAACGGGTAGAGCCAAAACGAGACGAACCCAAATTACAAAACGAGATAGACGAGCCGAGAAGACGAGACACAAGTCAGTTCTACTACGGTCATCGTCCAACTCACTCTATTCGCATCTTCGCATCGCCCCTACAGACGCCTGGGGCACCTCACTCAGGTAGGTACGTGCGCCACTCTCGTTGTTCAACCGGCAGCCTTACCAGCGATCCTCTGTGGGTTCATAGGCTCCAGAGCCATCCAGAGTCTAGTCATGGCCTCGTTTTGAATAACCGGTGGAGGCAGCGCTGACATCGTGCTCTAGATTTACAAGCACTCAATACCCATATAGCTGGGCCCCTACGTTGTACGACTGCACATCCAAACCCTCTAAGGTCCTACGCTCTGTATGATCTTCCAGCGGTCCTTTCACTCTTGTGATACTTCGGTCGAGTTGGCCAGTCGGCCGATTGCACATAGGTCGTGCAAGCTACTCTCCCGGCCTAGAAAGATAATTGCACTTGACTAACAATTCCAATTATGTGACCAGTGATCGTGTGGGTATTTGATTCAGGGTCTTGAGCGGCTGGAGGACAAGACGACCAAGACGCTGATGATGCTTCCGTATGTCTCATCCAAACCTCGATCCTTGAACTACCACTGATATGACACAGTGGGGGTGTAAGACAGACTACACTCTTGTCCAGGATAAGAAAGTTCAAGCCATGGGTCCAGAAGTGCGTCGATTCGGAGGAACTCTTCTTCAAAAAGTACGTTTCCATCTCTTCCTTGCTTCACTTTTACCAATCTAACATTTACGTGTAACAAGGGCTTTTCCTCAGTTGTGAACCGCCTGTTCGAGCTTGGTGTCCCAACCTCGCAGTTCGGCGAGTCAGTTCTATTTACTAAGGAAGACCAAGGAGAAGTAGATAGCTCAGGGGCTTGGGTTGGTTGTCCGGTGATATCGCGTGCCATGTGGTTATTTGGCTGGGGCATGGAGTATACTGTAGATATACTTTTAGTCTGAAACGTATCTAAGAGGGGCTGTTTATTCTTTCATGAGCGAACCATATGTCCGTGAGGTGGCGAATTACACAGCTCGTCAGTCTAACATTTCAATCAGAAGTAACAAGTGTGGGAAATTTTGACGACACAAATCATGTCATGTAAAATTTACACGCAAGGGGAGGAGGCCGTTCTAGCCTGTGGTATCGCATATAAGCATATAAGCACGCCTTCTTGCCAACTCCTTCAACAGCAAACTTACGCTATAAGCAACCAAGGAAACACTCATATATAAGCTTTCTTAGACTAAGACGCAGAGAAGTGGTAGAGTGAGGTTTTATTGAGACAGATTATATGAAGACGGGAGCGCATATAGGCAGTAATGGTGTCATAGGTAGGAGGTTCAAGACGGCCCGGCTCATGTGGTCAAGTACTACTTCGATTTCAGATGCTGCAACGGTCTGGATGATATCCAGTCGTCAGTATGGTAGAGCAGACCCGTGGACCACATACTGTTTATAAAGCTCGGGCCGGCGTTTCCCGTGTTTGCTTTTTCCTCGTCCCATGTCGCTCGTCACTTCAGCAGCCCGCCCACTTGCGTAGGTAGACGCATGACGATCCCACCAAAGCTCACGATGCTTTGGCGAGACCTCTATCGATCCACCATCCAAAGGCTCGTCCGGTCGACGTTACCAGCCCGTCGCGATCACTTCAGCGCAGCCCACGGACGTTAAATCCGTGGATGCGTGACCCCCAACGGTCGCTGGTCGTCCGACTCGGACCGCCGCTCGGCGCCGACGAGACACCGACCACACCGCCGAGCTCGAGGTCGAGCAGGGCAGGCGCTTTTCGGATCGGGACTGGTGCGACGTTTTGTCCAAGCCGAGTCGTCTGCCCGGGTCGCACTGATCACGGAGGCAGCTGCACAGAGAAGCGCAGCGCAGGATACGGGCGGACTAGGGATAGACGGTGATCGGGTTATAGGCGAGCGGCGTGCAGATGGAGACGAGTGCTATAAGTCGAGTCAGTCAGGCGAGCAGACGAGCGTCGAGCAAGGACGGACATACCGGCTAGGAGAGTTGGAGCTAGGGTTGTAGTAGGAGGAAGTACAATAGCGTAACTAGGAGAGCAAAAATAAACGAGGATAAAAGATAGAGATAAAGATAAAGATAAAGAGATAAGAAACGAGGATAAATGATGACAGAGCGTATGGGGGTTGAGTTTGAGGGTATTTGGGTACTTGAGACTTGTTTGTTGACGACGGGTTTGAAGTGCGATACGTGGAGCTGAAAAGACACTAGCGGTGAATGTAAGACTCATACAACCACTAGGGAGCTCACAGGGAGAGAAAGAATGTCCAGTGCTGAAGGGGTAGTCGATAGGCGCTACATTGGTAGCGAAAAGATAAGCATGGGGTTCGGGCTCAAGCCGGTCTTGGGTGAAGTCGCAGCTAGTGGTCCGTCAACGTATAGTCGCCGACGCGTGCGCTAACACTAACTGTGGTGACGTAGAGCTCGAGTGCTCAAGGTTGCGAGGAAGGAGTAAGGCTGGTGGGCTCGAGTCAGGGGTCCCTGAGCAAGTGAGCGTTGGCGGACAGGCCGAGCGAAGACTACGGAACGTTACCTGTTGGCAGAGGGGTAAGCCTCAGCATGCTCCGGTAGGAGGAGAGGTATTGCGATGAGGACTACCAGGGGAGTTCATCAAGGCTTTACAGGCAGTGATGAGTGGCAACTATGGACGAGGCTATGATAGAACACTTACGAGAAGCAAAGGGTGAACACCACGGAAGCGCGTCGAGAGTAGCGTGATAGCAGGCATTAGAATAGGTCGAAGCAGCAGCGGTGGCCACTTGGCTGAGAGCGGCGAGTGACCAAGGAGTGGATGGAGGTGGGAGGGGGACGAAGGTGTAGTTTTTGGACTCGAATCGCGCAACTGGGCTTGACTTATAGGAGGGGAAGCGGCCCGTGCGCTGCGAGCCCCTATGCTCGTCGGGCTGAAGCGATGGCCACCGAGCTGCCGTAAGCTGGTGGAGCGGCCTAGGTATACAACGGGCATCGAGTGTCCCCTGGGGGTGGCTGAGTTTGGGTAAAGAAGTCAACAGGGGAATAGGGGCTTCGGTGGAGCGCACTCGGGTCGGCGGTCAATGACCGGCGGAGTGATGAGTAGCGTCATTTGGGTATGCACTAGAGCACGGTATGATTGTCTAGAATTATATTGCGCATATATCCGCAAAAAAGTGCGGTTTTTGAGAGTTACGAAGCTAAACTCACATAAGCAATGACGGGCTTTATCATGAGATACTGTTCTATTAGGGTAATCGAGCACTTTCCGGCGCTTGTTGACCAGAGAGTTGCAAATTTCGGCCGTGCCTTTAGTCTCTTATGATTACGTCATCTTGCCACATCTCCCGCCACATTCGCTCGTTACGGTTGCCTCGCGTTGTTTGATGGGTTTCGACCCATAAAAGCTAGACAACCGAGCTTAGTAGATGATCCAAGTGTAAATAGCTCTAGAGAACTCGTTTGTATGCTTGCTCTATCAGCTGGACGGCCAAGAATTCATATGGTCAACGTGTCTGGTCCGAGTTAGCCACGAATCCTTTCCTAAGCCCAGCACGTGTTGTACTAAATATCTCCTTTTAATCGTTGGCATTTTTGAGATCCGTTGGACTTGGGATATGGAGCAAAGGCTGCCCGCAATTTGGTAGGGGTATATATTCAATAAATTATGTAGAACAGCGGCTGTGGCCACACGCGTGGAGCCGACGACCGCTCCCCTGATTATCCATGGTTGCTCTATCATAAGTCATACATTTCATCGATAAATTACTGCGAGTACTAATCCAAGGAGTATCATAATAGGGCCTTTGTAGTATTCAACCGTTATCCGCATTGACCAAACAGAGCAGGGGTCGCGCCATATCTGCATTTGGGTCATGTCGATCCGATTTAACTTGCATGACGATGAAGCCTTCGAAGACAGGCAAGTTGGAGACCAAAGCGCTAGCCGAGGAGGGTGTTTTAATAGAGAGTCGGAGGATATACTGCGGGCGCAATACCGATTAGTACGCGAACGAGCACCGGATAGTGGAAATTCCTGACGTACTCTAGTCTCGATAAGATCTGCAACTGACCAAGATGATTCTGCTCCCGGTGAACCACTACCAAGTTGACCGCGGAGAATTTGTGTACCATTGCTACATTGGTCGACATCGTAGACTTCAGCAGAGGATATAACCGTTTCTTTGGTAGACGACTTTTCGTGCGCTTTGATCTTGACAATTTTGATAAGCTGAAGGATTACATTGGTATATAAAGCCGCAAGTGCTGGAGCCTCGGAATAAATAGTGAGAACGAATGGTATCTTGTCACCAGACGCAACGACGAGGAGGGAGGGAAGAGCAATCTAGGAAGCATCGCTACAATTAGCTGATGGGCATTTGATGGTCTACAGTTCGGTGCGTACCTTGGCTCCAACGTCAGTTTTTGATGATAGCTTGTCTTTGGAAATGGACTTCGTCAAGAACTTTGGTACAAGATGCAGTTCCTTGAGACTGTCCTCAGGCAAAAGACCAATTTTATTGCCAAATGGAACTGGACGAGCCATAAGAGGGGTATACGACCTAGGTAGATATAGAATCGGGACGATCAGGCTGGATTGAAATGACGTTGGTTAAGTGTAAAGTAATCTAGAGGTTTGCAAGACTTACCTCTCACGACGACGAAGACCAGAACGGATGGCATCCACACAGATACGGTAGCGTATTTCAGCGGAATTACTTGCAGAAAACTGTACTACTGAAGGAGGGAGAGCCTCTGTAGAGTTGTCCTGGTTGGCAGGCAAAGTGAACGAGAACATGTAGTGGGTAGTGGGAGTTTCTGCGGATGCTGGAGTGGGAGACAGTGTGGTTGTACGGCGAAAGAGGACTTTTTCAGCACAACAAGTCTGTGTACCACGTTCATTAAAACCTATTTTCACTGTTGCTTCAAGCTGAATAAAGGCTTGTAAGCAAGCTTTTACAAACCTCTTTGAACGATGTATCTAACGCACCGTTACATTGACTTGTTTGATATGATTTAGATCAGACAAATGTACTATGCCAGCAACAATACCGGTATGACCGTAGCATGGTGAGCTAGTCGACCACATACGAGGGCCTAGGTCGAGTTTTATGCGGTGGGATTTGAATATATAATGATCTGGGAGATCTGCTAGGCGAGGCATAAGAAAGCGACGAGGCTCTAATACTCGCTCACCATCCGCCGCAGATGAGCTGTACGGCGGCGAGGTAGTGAGCGAGTAACTGCTATCGGTGTACGATGGCACACTAGACATAGTAGGGCCGATTTTAGTGGTTAGTAGGACAGGAAAGGAGGGGTAAATCCTTGAGTACCGGTAATTTACCAGGAGGCACCATTCCTTGCCCCTTAAACCTTGCAACAAGCATAGTTCGAGTCAGAGTATGTTGGTGTATAGAGGCTGCGCGGCAGCATCAGGTCTACGCAAGCCTAGGAGGTTTGTCAGCCATCGCAGGGTGGCGATGCGTCAAACCGCAAAGGTTTGTGACTAGAAAGGTAGAAATTTTTGAGATTCGGCCTGAGGGGGCGCAGAGTTGTCTACAAATCCACTGAAGGCACTGCGATGCATCAGTTCAATCTGATTCGGAGGTGCATTTATCCAAAGACAAGCACTTACAAACAAAGCACATGACTCGCCAAGAACATGAGGAAGATTCTGATATCTGTGAGTCAACGACAACAAATTTGATGCTTGCGCGTCTAATGCCGCATGTCTAGGTCATGCATTTTCGGCACTGAAGGAAAGCTGCGATGAAGTGTTTATACGACACCCTCAGCTTCAAGAAAGCAATTCATACCTAATTCGATTGATGAGGCTAAGCAGCTATTAGGTAGAAAGATCGACATTAGCCGTAGACGCATAAGAGAGCCTATCTGCCTAGTGTTACATAAAGTGCCGGCCAATATTTGTGAGCTAAGCGTGAGTGTGAGCGAATCGAAAAAATACAATAAGTGAAGCCCTAGGGCTACTCACAAGATAGCACTCAAGGGCAGTCGGGTGAAAGTACGGGTCAGACATTCAACTATGTAGCGGTACTAAAAATGATTGTCGTCTTCAATTCTCGCTCAGAACCGCTTAAATAAACCTTCGAATAAAGTGTAGTAGCTGTGAATGAGACACGTACAGTATTTTGTAGCGATGGACCACATGTTGTGGAAAAACGGCTATGAGACCATCACCAGCCAACTGTCGCCTAATTAGTGGCAACAGGCTACTCGCACGTCGCGGGGACCCCTTGTTTCTAGTTAGTCTCTGGAACGAGAGAACATTTCCTCGTGTCGTAGGCCTTGCATTCCTCTAGGCTTGGCTATGTAATCACTACAAAGACAGTGCTTTCGAGATCGGTGTGTTATCAGCAGGGGGTGGCAGCACCAACAAACGAGTGTTGATTCAGTAAGCGACCGAACAACCTCCTAATCGGCTAGGGCCCAAAATTTTAAGCGTTTAACAGGTATTCTGCTAGCACAGCGTGATAGGGTGAGACAGAGAAGCGCGCTTTCGATGGTCACAAGCCAGTAGTCAAATGCAGTGAAGCTCGTGTTGGAAGCCTAATAGTGTTTAGCCATTGTAATGTGGGTCGTAACTAGCCAAAAGGTTGACCTGCGTTCAGTTCTAGTTTGGCAGGTAGCTTGGTTCAATATGCGCTTCCAATAGTCGAGACGTAGATCTGATATTATCTGATAGTGACATATCTCCTGGGTAGATTTGGCGTTGTGAATTCTAAGGTTGACGCCAGCTTAAGTTTTTGAAGGATCGAGACAACGTTAGGCATAGAATCCAGTGAGGTCAAGTCATTGTTTCAAGTCGTGCCACTAGCAGTTCAAGCTAGTAATCGAGTTTGAGACTAGTTCGAGCGCGCAAATATCATGGACCGGAAAGATAGCGTGGTCTGATTTTGCAGTGGAGGTTGAGTATTTTGTCACACGCCGAAGTACAGTGACCTCTGGTAGAGCCGAAGGTTCACCAGTTACAGGAGGATGGAGTCATACGGCGGGTGCCGCGGGTTTTTAAGGTTAGGAAAGCCGCTGCAAGGAGTTGTGGCGTGTGTTGACCCACGTCCAAGCGCTCGCCACGGAAGCAAACCAACACCCGATCAAGGCGCTTGTCACCACACCACACCACAACTATGAACGATCTTGCCATAGGTGGCGGACAAACATCCACGACCTTGGTGGTAATAATATTGTGCGGACTTGTGGGCTCAGGAAAGGTTAGAAAAATATTCAACTTAATTTACAGGTTTATATAGTTGATATTCGATTACTAACTGATTCTAGTCCACCTTTGCTAACGCGCTTCAGCGAGAATTTCCAGAATTTCGTCGCTGTAATCAGGACGAGCTCGGAAGGCGAGGAGATGTAGAGCGAGCAGTACACTCCGCTCTTTCGAGGGGCATTTCTGTTTGCGTTGATAGGACAAACATTGATCCGGGGTGAGCAGGCGCGATAACTATGATGGATTCCGGCTGGACTGGTAGCAGGATCACTGATATGTATTCTGTATAAGGCAACGTCATACGTGGGTTGAGATAGCGCATCAATATAAAAATGCTGAAGTATGGGGTGTGACAATGGACACACCTTATGAGGTAAGTACCGCTTTTGCTCGGTGGGCAAGTGACTCATTCTCTCGGCTTGCGGCGCTGCATCCAATAGGTATGCAGAGAGCGGCTAATTGAACGTCCGTATCTACCGACTCTTGCAAGCTCGCTGCTAACCAAGGGATAGACCGGCAGGCACCGAGCATCCAACCCTCAAGTCTGCGGAACAAGCGCTGCATGGTGATTAGTTCGACAAACCTTTCATGAGGATATTAAACCCAGTTTTACGCACAGTCTTGTCTCGATTCTCCAACGAATTTATCCCCATCGACGCGTCAGAGGGCTTTAACCGAGTCTACCGGCTTCCTCCTCACCACTCGCCTGACTTTACGCGCGAAGAGCTAGAAGATATCCTTACAGCGATTCGATCAACCCCACTTTATGACGCATCTCTACCACTAGCTCCTACACCTACAAATTCCTCTCGCTCGCGTGGATTCTACCCTAACCGTGGGCGTGGTCGAGGCTGGAACACAGAACCATCCCAGAACCATGGTTGGCGAACCTCTCCTTCGACTACCGGTCCTCACCCTTGGGGTACAAACCCAACACGTGGAACTTGGGTGTCTTCCCAAGACCAGGGCAGCTGGCGTAGTCAGGATACTGGTGGCCGGGGTTCCGGCGGGGACAACCGGCGGCCATATAGGGGCGGGTACTCCCGAGGTCGAAGTGGATGGAACCATACTCCCTTTGCAAATCAATCTCCGTCAAGGGGAGGGCCTGGGTCGAGCCGAGGTAGAGGATCGTATCTATCCGGTCGAGGTGGACCAGTGGGCGCTCCCCAAGCTCAGTACGAAGCCCTTCCCACATCAGATGGCAACCCGCAAACCACCGACATGACCGGCCCACCTTCTTTATATCCTACTGGCGCCGACACTGAATCGAACCTATGAGCATTCTGCCCCAGATGTTGTTAGAAAGTCGAGACTCTTGTACCTAGCGTTAATGGAGCAATTATCCTTAAAACGTATTGACCTTATATTTGCAATACTCGGCTATCAGTTCAACACCGATCGGCGCCCAAAATGGACATAATTAATTTGACCAACTGGGACGGACTTTACATCACAGGGTGCGATTCTATTATTTACTCACGGCATAGCGTATCGCTTAGTGTCGGAACTGTTTCACCTATTTAACTTTGAGGCCGCCAACATAATGTCCGGTCGCGCTTTACGAGGCTGAGCGATTTAGATGCATGACAACACACCCGCCGACACCAACGCTGACGCAGGACGCTTACGTGCAGCATTCAATGTAATATTGGTCCGAAGCTTGCAAACTGACTGTGTCGAGGCCGATCGCTACGCTCACCCTCGATACTCGACATTCGGCGATCCAACAGCGCTTGAATCCAATATATCAGTCGGCAACGTATCTTCAAATAGGAATAAAGCACTTAGCGCTCACTATATCAGCGGTCGCTACTATGGTGACGCTACCGACTCGAGAGCGCTTGCAATTTCTCAACCGCAGCAAAAGAACTCGACTCATTTCACCGTCTTGAATTTATCGGGGGCCGAGTTTCAGTCATCACAGCATCGGGCCGAATGGGTCTATCGGCTTCAGCTCCGGAGAATATTTCTATCGACGAGTGGGTTGCCTTGCTGCTGAAAACTTATTGGAGGTTCATGACTCACGGAATTTCAACAAGTGGAGGTTCGTATTGCAACTAACTACTACGCAACACCGTTGGCGCATGCACGACTTTCCATTCCGTCTCGAATGCCCGAATCTCGAACATCCAATCGCGCAAGTGATATCACACAGAGCCGTAGGAGTCATATGAATACACACATTGCCTTCTCCGAGCTCGAGCATTCAAATTCAAATTCCCAACCAAATGAACGACTTCATCTCGATGATTTCGCGTCTCCAGGGCACGAACCACCCCTCCCAAAGCACAATCACACTCCAGATCGAGGAGTTACAGCATCACTCTCACGCGTTCCTCGGACCTCGACAACAAAGCAATTGATCCGTTCTCCTCCAGATATCAATTTGAGTTTCAACGATATCCCCATTGAGTCTTTCGAGAAAGTTTCAACACACAAAACTCCCATTAAGCTTTCTTCTGACTTAGCCGAGGGCGCACACAAGCGAGACGGACGTCTATGTCCTATCATCGAGCAAAGTTATCACACTATATGCGCATCGCTCATCATTCCATCCTGCCCCTATCTAAAACAACCAAACTCAGCCCGACTCCCACGGCAACTACATTCCCGAAAACCTATCAAGGGTTGCACGCGTCAATTCAGGCTCGATTCTAAACACGATCGTCGAGCTCTCTCCCTTTGTGCCTGGTATATGTTTGGGTGAAATTTCATCCCATCCAGGCTGAGGCGAACAAAACATGCTCATAAGGCTCTAAAGTGATTTCAACAAGAAAGCTATTTTCACTTTGTGCAGTACGTGTGTAAGTTGTACATCTCTAACAAAATCGTCCGTATGAATGGGTTATGCAAGATATACAACAGAACAAAGCGTGCGGTTCAAGACGAAAGACTGATATAGAACGAAACGAGTGGAGTGAGCCAGAAAGGGGAAACGAAAGAGAGCGGGAGGTGATTAAGGATAGACACGGAATTATATAAGAGCAATATAGACGTGCGACCAAGAAAGGGGAATATAGGATTAGAGCCTAGGCATAGCATAGGCACGAACGGTAGTAAGAGGTATCCTGGGTGTACCTAAACCCATATTATCTTCAGAACCAAAAGCAATCATATGCAGAAAAGCAAAAAATTCCAGGCGCACTTGCGCAAGACAGACGAAACGAGAGAAAGATAAAAGCATGCACCAGCAAGGTCTAGAAATAAATCGAAAAGCAGAGAAAGCGACGCAGAGAGATTGAAAACCAGCGAGGACGAGCTAATGCTCATGAGAGAGAGAGAGAGAGACGACAGCGACCAAGGAGGGGAGGGGCATATTCAATCGACAAGGGAAAGAGAGAACAGACCAAGGGGAAGGAGGGCATATTCAAGCAACACGGGGAGCGAAGAAGGAAGAGCTCACATCCCACTCCTAACACTCCCCGCATCACTCATCCGCATCGAATCACTCAACAACATCCGCTCCTGCAACCTCGCATGCAACGTTCCTCCGGCCTTGTCGCTCGCTTCCAACAACTGCTCAAACTTATCCACCTTTTCCTGCTCGCTCAATTTCTTCTTTTCGCCCAACTCGCGGAACGTGAACACCGTGCCCATCGAACTTGATCGAGGGCGAGGCGAGGGAGGGTGAGCTTCGCTTTGGGTTCGTGAGCGGGAGCGGGATTGGGCTTGAGAATTGGCAGAGCGAGGAGAGGGGAGACCCATCGAGGCTGAACGTGGAGACCGTGTCCGGGAGGACGATCCAGTTTCATCATCCACTCGTATAGTCGGACGTCTGAGCAGATTAGGCTTCGACTTGGGCTTGACAGGAGTAGAGTCGGGAGTGGGCATCGGAGAAGCGGGCAAAGGCGTCTTGTCCCTCGGCTTGCGTGGTCGTTTAGGCGGTGGTAAACTCGGCGACGAAAGACTCGGACTCGGGTTCACGTTCAGATCGCGAACAGACGGAAAGGCCTGTTGATGGTACTGCGCGAGTTCGCCGGGCGAGACGATATGCTTGCCCACGAGCGTCGGTTGTTTGATCGTCACCGCCGACGCAACAGGCTGCATCCCCACGGATAACGGTAAAGGCGGAGGCATATCGTCTCCCACGTCCACATAGGACGAGATACTCGTTCGCGGGCTCTGCGTTCGACCAAAGGACGACTTGGGCGAAGACGAGAGTACGGACGAGTCGTTTGTATGGGACATCGACGGGCGGGAAGGTGACGGTCGGGTGGGTTCGACGAGGGTCAGTCTTGAGCGGTGGTGGTGGGATAGGTCTGTGCTGGATTGGTGGATCGTGTTGGGTCGAGAAGAGTGGGCCGAGTTGGTAGAGCCGGTGCGGAATTGGGTGAGCTCGGGTCGAACTTCTTCGCCGTAGTCTATGGATGAGCGACGGCTCGAGGGGAGGGTAGATGGAAGAGGAGGAACCGGAGGTACCTTTTCAGACTGTATCCGACAATTAGATTAGTTGATCCAGCGCGAGAGCAGATGGTCTTACCTGAGAACTGCGTTTCTCTTTCAACGTCCCAGTCGACATCTTTTTAACCAGTCGCCAGAGCATACCTCCGCTCGCCTTGGTGTTCTCCGGACTAACCGTCCCCGTCGAACGAGACTCGACAGATCCCTGGTTAGGCGTCGAAGCACTCCGACCGGGCATCTCCCGCCTTGTCCTCGAGTCGTCCCGCCGCGATCCCAAATCATCTCGACGCGACCTCGAGTCGTCCCGTCGCAATCTCGAATCATCCATCCGGGTTCTCGAATCGTCTCGGCGCACGGTCGAATCAAGCCTCGTCCTGACCACTCTCTCCTTCTCAACGCTCCCTCTATTCTTTCCCCTTTCCCTCTCCCTCCCACTTGCACCAGTCTCCATCTCAAACCTTATCCCACCCTCCTGCACCAAATGACTAAAATCCTCAATCGAAAGATGTCTCGACATCCTATTCCGGTTCGCAGACGGAGACTGATCGGCTACAACAAGTCGGGCAACAGCAGCCGGACTCATCCCGACCGCACGCATCCCGACGCGTTCCTTTTCTCGACTCCAGTCTTCGGCTTCTGCGTCACTTTGCACCACGGTAGCAGCGTTGGTTCCGGCACGGCGTCGTTTACCAAATCGGGCAGAGACTTTACGTGTAAGCGATATTGCACCTCCGCATTCCTTCTCTTTTTCTTTTTCAACTGGAGCTGCTGGGGCTGGACCGAATCCAGCGAGAGATAGGACCGGTAAAGTGATCGATTCGTCTGCTGGATCGCCGAGCGCGACGACACGGCCGGTGCCGACTACATCTTCAAACGGGTGTCGCGGTCTAGACGGAGAGGGGCTCGGTTGGGTCGTCATATTTGTACGACGGGCGTAGGCGAGTGCGTACGCCGAGGCAGGGGTCAGGGTAGGAGTACTCGTTTCCGAGCTCGCTGTTGGAGGAGAATAAGGCGATGGAGGAGCGTATCGGGGCGCACGACTAGAAAAGTCCGGAAGTGGAAGAGGCTCGCTTGGTGCAGGCGGGTCGACGATAAGGTGACCTTTACTAGGCCGCCTTTTGAGAAATCTGCTCGCGCTGTTGGACCGCTTGACCGTAACGCCGGGTAAAGACGGTCCAGCGAGCGATGTACTAGTAGTAGTGTCGAATGTGGTGAGCGGACGAGGCGATGGGATGGGATCTGCTGGACGACTGAGCAGACGTTTAACTTCAAACTTTTGAGACGCTGTCGAACTTGGTGCAGGAGAGGAAGGGGCGTCAGCAGCGGTCAGGGGGCGGCGGGTAGTAGCAGAATACGAGGCTGTCCAGCTCGGGGCCGCTATAGGGAAGCAAGTTTATGAGCCGGAGATGGCGGA